>PITA01027662.1:0-20523 GCA_004023965.1 Spilogale gracilis | reverse complement strand
TGCGTGTGTGTGTGCGCACGTGTGTGGGTGGGTGCATATGTGTGCGCGTGTGTGTGCGCGTGAGTGTGTGCATGCGCATGCGCATGTGTGCGTGTGTGCATGAGCGTGAGCGTGTGCGAGTGTGTTCGTGTGCATGTGTGTATGTCAGTGTGTGTGCGCATGTGTGCATGTGTGAGCATGTGCGTGTGTGTGCGTGTGCGCGGGGGCAGAAATGCTGAGGAACGTAATCAAGAAGGTTAAGTGTTTATCTTTGGTTAGTATATTGCATGTTTTTTCTTCTTACTACATGTATTTTCTGACTTTTCTAGATAGACTTGTATTTTCCAGGTCACAGTTCTGGGTCTCTGTCCAAAAATATCATTGGACAGATATCAATATTGATATCAATATATCAAAAGTTTAAAAAGGCGTCCAGTGGTCATTCCTAACCTCCAGAGGATCGTGGACTATTTCCAGTTTCCAATTCTGTTCCCTTAGAAGCAAGTGCATCAAGTCGTGGCCTGATCGCGGTGGTTACCGCCTGAGCAAACCGGCGAGAGCCGACACCCCACTTCCAGGTTTTATCTTCCATTTTAGCCTCAGAATTTATGCCTAAATTTTGCTCTTGTGAACAATCTGAGAATCATAGAAAGAAACTTCCCATCTGTGAAGAGTGACAATATCTCCTGAACCAGAAAGAGGGACACATGGGGGGCCCCCGGCTGGCTCAGCGGATCCAACGTGCTCCTCTGGATCTCGGGGGTGTAGCTTTGAGCCGCACATTGGGTGTAGAGAGTATTTAAACAACAACAACAACAACTTTAAATAACAACGAAAAGAAATAGGGACACATTGTTTCACTAGTTTCATTACACCTGCAAAAATCATGGGGAAGAGTGCACATCGGGGCCGCCCCAAGCATTTATGATGGTTTTCAGCGAGCTCCCCGCGGTCCCTGTGTGTGAGGGGCGCTGGCGAGGCCGGGGTCACAGGCATCCTAAGGGACCATGGCAGCCACACGGAGCGGGTCTCGCTCAGTAAGAGGAGATGGGCGGCGCCCGAGACCAGGCTGAACAGACAAGGCTGAACATCTGTCCGGCAAACAGAAAGCCCCGAGAAGAACAAAGGAGGGTTATATTCACCCAAGTTCCTCCCGAGGCCCAGCACCCACGCTGCCCGGCCCTGCTTCCTTCGGACGCCGGCCGTCTGTGGAGGGCGAGCTGCCGGGCAGAACCCAGCCCCGGGGGCACCGGGGGCGGAGGGAGCCAACGGTACAGATGGGAAATCCAGGCAGGGCCCCACTGTGGTCATGTCCCAGCCTCTCAGCTGCTTGCTGCTGGGGAGCCAACACTTGCACAGAACCATTTGCTTTGCTCGTGAGAGGCCACTGACCCCCGAGGCCCGTGTGGGCCAGTCACACTCCTCCCCACCTCGCCGCTACCCGGAAGGCCAGAGTCGGGCACAGCTAGCAAGTAGGGGGGGGTGTGGACTGCACTGGGCCGGGGGGCACCGCGGGCGGTCTGCGGGGACCAGAGTGCGTTGCGGAGGCACAGTCTGTCCCCCGGGGTCCGCAGGTAAGGGGCCTCCCGGTGGGACAGATAACAAGCCTCCTGGTGGGACAGGGAATGAGCCTCCTGATGGAACAGGTAAGGGGCCTCCTGGTGGGACAGGGAATGAGCCTCCTGATGGAACAGGTAAGGGGCCTCCTGGTGGGACAGGTAACGAGCCTCCTGGTGGGACAGGTAAGGGGCCTCCTGGTGGGACAGGTAACGAGCCTCCTGGTGGGACAGGTAACGAGCCTCCTGGTGGGACAGGTAAGGGGCCTCCTGGTGGGACAGGTAACGGGCCTCCTGGTGGGACAGGTAATAAGCCTCCTGGTGGGACAGGTAACGAGCCCGAGGTCCCACGGCGTGTAGCCGAGTTGCACTGCCTCACAAATCCACCGACGAGGTTAGACCCAGTGACATTATTAGGTGGCTCCGGGGGTCAGGTCTTTACGGACCCGGTCAAAGATAACAGCACCGTGATTTTAAAATATGCCCACAAACTCCTTGCCCTCCCTTCCGTGAGAAGAAGGAGTCTTCCTCTCCGCCGGGGCGTGGCAGGACTCGGCAGCTCATCTCCGAGGGATGGAGCGGGGAAAAGCTGCATGCCCGCCACGGCATCGCCCTCCTTGCCCCCCGTCGGGGGAAGCCGCCCCTCCGGCTGCAGGCTCCCACGGCAGGTGTCAGGCCGCTGACAGCTCGGCCAGGCTCAGGAGGGCCCGGGAGCCGCAGCCCCGGGGAGGCCGCACGTGGAGACGGGGCCACGAAACTACCCTTTCAAACCACGAGGTGTCCGGGTAATTCATTTTCTGTCAGTACAGAACCAACATGTTTGCCTGTCTTGAGGTTCCACGACGGTTCAAGTTAAACTCAGATGCCACCTCCCCGTGGTCTGCGACAGGAGCGTGTGGGTTCTGCCGAGACTCAGTTTCCTCCCCTTGCAGGCATAGCATCATCTGGTCCCTTCCTCCCAGGAAAGAGAAGGGAGAAAGAACAGACTCCATGCCGAGCACTGCGTCATCTCACAAAGACATCAGGACAAGCATGGAGACAAGCATAGGAAGAAGACAGAAACCTGGTGTCATAAGCAGAGTCTAACAAGGTCTGTGGGAGCTGGGAGAAGGCAGAAAACACGTTTTATTGACAATATCAGGAGTTTTACGAGCAGGCATCTCACGCCCCGTTCGGTACACGTGCCCTGAGGACGTGCGCCCGGCACGAGGCCTGTGGGGGCCGAAAACCAGGAGCAGTCTGACGGGGTGGGGGTCTCGGGGAGACACTTGGCGGGGGAGGGGGCAAATAGTGGGTGGCGCTACCAGGAGAGCAGGGTGAGCCCGACATCAGCTCTCTGCATCTGCTGACCGCAGGGCCCTGGTTTTCCTGTCAGAACGACTGCCTGCTCAGGCACTTGGATAAAACCGGCTCAGGCTGCCAGCTCCCGCGGCCAGCCCCCATCAGCTTCCCCAGCCGGTGCACCTCGTCCTCCTGCCGGATGATGGGTCCCGGGATGCGCCCGGAGGCCAGGGGACGCCGGGGGGCCAGACACGCACAGGGCATGACAGAGGGACAGGGCTTGCTGGGCTTTTCTGTAACCTGTCCTCTAAAAGGCCCTAACAGATACAGTGAGTACAGATGTTGAGGTGAAAAACTCCTGGAAACCACAGATTATTCTCAACGATAAGCAGGCAACCGCTGGCCAACGCGGAAAGGTAGAGTCAACCCCCATGGAAACCGCGCTTTAGATCGAACACGGTAGCTGACGCGCGCGGTCACTTCGTTCGCGGCCGGTACAGCCCTAACTTGTTGTGCTAACTCATTCACTTCTCCCGATGGGACAGACACCCTCATCCTTCCCATGGGTTTACAGATACGGAAACTGAGGCACAGTGGCCCCACACCAGGGTCGCACCTGCATCCAACCTCCGACGGCTGCACTCTCCTCCGCCATCTTCAGGGGACTGTAAGGAGCTAGAAGATCTGTAATCTCGGAGGCTTTGGGGTCAGACCCACCCTCTTCCTCTTTCTACCTGGTGTGACTTTGGGAAGGAATCCAACCTCCCCAAGTCCTATGTTCCCCTCCGCCGAGCAGAGCGGACGCGCTCTTGGGATTACATGGACGGAGTGTGTTTAGGGGTGTTATGAGGAACTAGGCGTGCAGGCCCTTGGCCCTCCTTCTGGGCCCCGTCTCCCACTTTGCCCACCACTGCCTGGTGCTGGTAATCAGGCCCAGCTGCCAACCTGGGACAGGCCCACCAGGTCACTTCTTGAAGAGTTTCCCAAAGAGAGGGGCCTTCAGCTGCCCTGCCTCCCCACACGCCCAGGGCTCTGTCTGGATCTGCTCTCAGACTGTGGGAGGGCTTCATCTCCAGCTGTCTTCTGCGGGGCGGGGGGGGGGGGGCAATGGACCTAAGTTCCAACCCTCTGAGCAATAGCTGGTCCGCCACGGGCCCTGCCCTAGCTGGGGTCCGAGAGTCCCCGTCACTAGTAGTAAGACACGGTGTCAATTTTACGACTCTGAGGGAACCATGGATGAAGACCCAATGTGTCAGAGAACTTCCACTTTGGCCATCTGAGGGACCAGATATGTATTTCTCACAAACGATCATATCACAGGTGCCAATAGGGAGGGGGTCCGAAGTCCAGCCCTGGAGCGGAGCTTCTCCAGGCGCTGGTGGCACTGGTCTACTCGGGGGCCCCGCCTGCCTGGGTCTGGCCCCTAGCAGCTCTGCAACCAGAGGCTCCCCGACAGCCCCCGGACGGCTGTTCCTGCCGGCCAGCTCCCCGTGTGACCTCACGCTTGGAACATGGAGCCACAGTCCCCTCCAGACTCCGTAGTCTGAGGAGCTGAGGTCGTGTGGTGCAGACGGGCCCCGGGAGAGCGCGCGCGGCCGGACCCTCTGGAAAACCAGCAGGCAATTGCTGAACGGCCGGCGTGCCCCCGCGGTCCCAGCGAGCAGACACATGCGGCTGACAAGGGGACAAGAGTGGAACTGGCAGACGTGTGAGGAAGGGTCCGGTGTTGACCATCAGGCCACGAGCGGAGCAAGGAGGTGGCGTCCGGAGGCCAGAAGAAAGGAAGAGCACACGTGCAGCACCCTAAGAAACGAGAGCGTCCCTGCGACGCCTAAGCCAGCACCCCTCCGGGCTTCTAAGCAAGCCACATGTGCACAGTGTCCCACAGGCCACGGGGCTCCTGCTGGGAAGGAAGGCCCAGTTTCCAGCCCTCTTGCTCCCCTGGGTGGCCTAGACACAGCTTCTTGCTGGGTGAGAGGGAGCCACACCGCCTTTCTGGCCCAGGCGCCCCACACCCTCACAACTGATGCTAGAAAGGGAAGGTGAGGGTCCTCTCAAAGTGAGGCAAGCAGCCTGGGAGGGCCAGCTCGGGTTCCAGACACAAGGCCCCACACAGGTGGACCAGAGCTGACCATCGAGCCACAGGGGTCAGTCCCACTCGCACGCGGATTTCCGTTAGTGAGTATGGAACAGTTCTACAAATGTCATTTTTCTTCCTTATCATTTTATTCCTCGTCTCCAGCTTATTTCATTGTAAGAATGCAGTACATAATACATAGGACATACACAATATGTCAGATCGACTATGTTATCAGCAAGTAGGGTATGAACTAGTTATATTTTGGGGAAATCAAAAGTTATACCCAAATTTTTGACAGCACAAGGGATGGGCAACCCTAAGCCCCACTTTGTTCAAGGGTCATCTGTATCTGGAAATAGCTGGCTAACCGCACGCCCCAGAAAGGGGATGTGTCACTTCCAGAGGCATCCAGGAGGCGAACCGTCCAGGATCGGAGCAGCACCCACAGCCTCCTGGAAGGCTGATGCACGAGGGGCTGAGCGATCCCCGGAAAGGGAAGAAGCAAGTATCTCCCTCCTGTTATCTTTGAAGGCCTTTTCTTTGTCTTCAAAGGCAAAGACTCTCTGGATTGCCAGAAAACCATGGCACGGGATTAGATCTGTAGTAGCCAGGTTCTTTAGGAAAACATTTTTCCCTATAAACAGATTAAGTTTATTAAAGAATCTGAAAAACAACAAATGTTTCTTGACACAGGATCTGTGAAAGAAATGAAGGTTTCCTCTACTGGAGAAATATTTAGGGGTCTTTACAACAGAAAATAGAGCATGACGAATATCTGGAGAAAAGACTCTCATGTTCCGGCATTTCGAATGTTGGTAACTGTTAGGCCGAGCTGGGTTTTGCTCACTAGGTTTTATTTCTGCGAGATTCTACATCTCTGATCTGCTTGTCCCTGGGGACTGAGACTGATGAAGGAAAAGATCTTCTAAGAGTTGCAAGTCCATTTCTAGCCATTCCCCAGCGTTACTGCGTTAGAGGACAGAGGGTAAGGGGATAGAAGCGGAGGCAGTCTATTCACAGGAAGTCTTTACCCAACAAAGGCCCAGAGGCAGGGCTTCGGTGCAGCACAATGTGGGCAGACCTCATTTAAGCCTCGAGGCTCCTTGGCCAGCAGAGAGGGCAGAGCGGGCTTTGTCCCACCCCAGGGGATGAGCCCACCGCAGGTGTCCAGGCTCGGGGCCACTGGGAGGTGCCCCACTTACAGGAGATGAGCAGGTGCCCGAAGATGCGAGGCTCCAAGCTGCCGAGCTGCGGAGCGGTGGGGAGGTGCAGGGACAGTGGGTCTGCAGGGAAGAGGCAAACACCCGTCTTGGGGAAGTCAGGATTCTGTGCACTTCTGCTCTCTTCGGAGGTGTTTTTTGTTTTGTTTTGTTTTGTTTTGTTTTGTTTTGTTTTGTTTTGTTTTAAGATTTTCTTTCTTTATTTGACAGAGAGAGAGAACATAAGCATAAGCAGGGGGAGCTGCAGACTCCCCACCGAGCAGGGAGCCCGATGCAGGGCTTGACCCCAGGACCCTGGGATCAGGACCTGAGCTGAAGGTAGACGCTTCACTGACTGAGTCCCCCAGGCGCCCCTCTTCAGAGGTTTTAGAAAGGTCTCCAGCCTGCAGCACCTGGCCAGCTCGGTTGGAAGAGTGTGTGATTCTTGATTTCATGGCCATGAGTTTGAGCCCCACATTGGGTGTAGAGATGACTAAATAAAATAAACTTAAGACATAAATACATAGATCTCTGGCGATTAAGGTCTAATTTCAAATATGGACTTTAGTCTGTACCTTATATACAAATATTTTTTAAAGACTTACTTAAAGCATCGAGGATAACTGGAAACACGAGAACTTCCTGTACAAGGGAGGAATTACGCGGAGGCCCTTGTGGCGGGTAGAGCTGCTGTGTCAGGGCTGGCCGGTGTCCCAGGGCGCGCCCTAGACTGACAGGCAGCTGGAGGGGCAAAGCTGGGCGAGGAGGAGTGTGCAGTCGCACACACAGGCAGAAGCTCTTCACATAGGAGGCCACCAGACTATTCTGATCATGAGTTGTTAATGGAAAATAAGGCCAGGAAAAGAGGGAAGAAGAAATTTTGAGCAGCTACTAATTCAGCAGTTTCCCACCTTAAAATGCTGAAAATATCCCAGATGAAGTAGAAGGCTTCCTTCCTTCCAAAACACAGTAGAAAACAGAGAAGCCTATTTTATTAATATAGGCTGAAGAAGGCTGTCCTGTGACAAACACAAACCCAGAACCCACAAAGGGAAAGACGGACAGATTTGAACATTTACACATTTGAGACTTCCTTGTGTGGGAAGACCACATAAGTGAAGTTTAAAGAGTGGCAACTGGAATAAAATATTTGCAAAGTATGCAAGAGATAAAGAATTAATATGCATAAGAGATAAATAAATTATATTGTTAGGAAAAAGACAATAGAAAAATGAACAAAGGAGATAAATAGGCATTTCATAGAAGACAGATGAAACACAAACACGCACAGAGTTTTTCCAACTTCCCCACAAATGATAATTGAAGGAGGCAAACTGGAGAACGGTATATACATTTTTATCATTGAGTCTTGTTTGCAGTAATTATGTTCTATAATGTCAACATAGGGGCGCCTGGGGGGCTCAGTCATGAAGCATCTCCCTTCGGCTCAGGTCATGATCCTGGAGTCCCGGGATGGAGCCCCGCATCGGGCTCCCTGCTCAGAGGGAAACCTGCTTCTCCCTCTCCCACTCCCCGTGCTTGTGTTCCCTCTCTAGCTGTGATTTCTCTCTGTCAAATAAATAAAATTTAAAAAAAAAGAATGATCAGGTGCTAATGAAAGATCAATGGTACATGAAAGAAAAGGGAATAATGGAAGGAAATAAGTCCTAGACAACGTGAGAGGGAACGAGATCAAAAAGTTCTGTGAAAGAATTGATCTTTGTTAGGAGGAGAGACACTTCTTCAGTTTTATTAGGATAGAATAAAGAGTTACAGATGTAGATGGGGCCATGGATTTGGGAGTAGGGATAAGAAGGACATCTACTGTGATATTACAATACGTCCTCAATCACGAGTGAGGCAACAAGACAATACTCAAGTGAAAGATGAAGTTGGAAATACAGCTGGGGTCATATTATACGGGATCCCATATGTCATGCCAAGGATTGTTCTAGATGCCAGGGAGGTTTTAAAACCTAATGAAGATGCAATGATAAGAAAATAAAGAATTTATTATAAAAAATAAGCAAAAGATTTTCAACATAACTAGTCATTAGTAAAATGCAAATTAAAACCACAACGTGATACTACTACACACTTAGCAAAATGGCTTTTAAAAAAAGTGTGACAATATCATTTGTTGGTAGATACTGAAACAACAAGGATTTCTTCTAACACTGACAGAGATGTTAGACTGATCTGACAATGATTTTTAAATCATCATAAAAATGCTTCATCAAGCAATATAAATGCATTAAAATAAATGGAAAAATGCAAAATCTCAGCAGAAAAAGAAGATATAAAAAGAATCAAATGGGAAATTTAGAACTGAAAAATATATTAAAGAAATAAAAAATTTAGTGATGGACCCAAGAGCATGGAGGGGATAGAGGAGAGAATCATGAACAAGAAGATAGAAAAATAGATACTAGCCAATATGAACAACAGAAAGAAAATAAGACTTAAAAAACAACAAAAGAACAACACAGAACAGAGCCTCCGGTACCTGTAGGGTCGTAACCAAAGATCTAACATTCATATCACTGGCGTGTCAAAGAGAGAGAAGAAAGAGGGCAGGACATAAAAGTACTGAATGATGATGGTGATGACGGCTGTTTCTCCAATGTAGCGAGAAATTCACACATCTAAGTATTCAAAAAGTTAAGCGAGCCCCAGACAGGAAAATCCCAAAGAAATGTACATCAAGACACATCATAACTCAACTTCTGAAAATTAAAGACAAGGAAAATATGTTGAAAGCAGTAAGGGAAATGACACCTTACCTATGGGGGGGAAATTCAAATGACAGTAGATTTCTCTTCAGAAATCAAGAAAGCAACACGTTTTTCAAGTTCTGAAAGGAAAGAACTGTCAACCAAGAATCACATATTCAGAAAAAATATGAAGGGAAAATAAAGGCATGCTCAGATGAAGAATTATTAAGAGAATTTGTTGCCAGCTGACCTACCCTAAATTAATGGCTAAGGGAAGTTCTCTAAACAGATAGGAATGAAGAAAAGAGGGAATCTTGGATCATTATGTAAACAATGTAATAATCACAAAAACTTTATAAAGAGAAACAATTTCAAAAAACAATAAAGAGGAGCCCGGGTGGCTCAGTCTTCAAATGCCTGCCTTCAGCCTGGGTCATGGTCCCAGGGTGCTGGGATCGAGCCCCCATCAAGCACTTGTTCAGCGTTGAGCCTGCTTCTCCTACTCCCCCTGCGTGTGTTCCCTCTCTCGCTATGTCTCTCTCTGTCAAATTAACGAATAAAATGTTTAAAAATATATAGATTACTCAAAATGGAATTTTTTTGTTAAAAAAAAAGGTGATCTACAAAAACTTAAGAAAAAGAAAACAGGGGCTCCTTGGTGGTTCAGTCAATCAAGCATCTGCCTTCGGCTCAGCTCATGATCCCAGGGTCCTGGGATAGAGCTTTACATCAGGCCCCTGCTCAGAGTAGAGCCTGCTCCCCTTCCCTCTGACTGCCTCTCTGCCTACTTGTGCTATCTCTATCAAGTAAATTCTTATTTAAATGATTTTTAAAAAGAAAGCAAAGAGAAAAACACAGAGAGAACAAATAGAAAATAAAAAATAAGCCGGCAACTTAAATCCTGACATCAACCATTTAATTGCTTGTAAATGGTCTAAACACTCCAATTAGAAGAAAGATTGGTAGAGAGGATGAAAAAGCATGACCTCACATTATGCTGTTTACAAGTACTTCAAATATAATGAAATTGGCAGAAAGTAGAAAGGTTGAAATATATATAGTGCAAATAATAATCAAAAGAAAGCAGAAGTGGTTATATGACCATTGAGTAAAGTAGACTTCAGGTAAAGAAAATTACCAGAGCCCAAATAAGTCATTATATCATGATAAAAGGGCCAGTCCGCCAGGAAGACATGGCAGCCCTAAATATGCACCAAACAACAGAGCCTCAGAAAAAGAAGAATAGAAAGAAAGACTTTAAAGAACATCTATGAAAACCCGTCAGCCAACATCATACTTCATGACGAAAGACTAAGTGCTTCCCTTCTAAGGCTGGCAATGCGGCGGATGTTTGTTCTCAGTGCTCTGAGCCCACCTCAGGCCGAGGGTCTGGCCGGGCGCCACAGCCAGGGAAGAAAGGAAAGCCTTGCCGGGAGGGAAGGAAGAAACAAGACCGACTGTACTACAGCATGGCGCCTACATAGAAAGCCCCAGGGGACCCGTAAAAAGATGCCCCTGAAGCTAAAGTGGGACTAGGGTTAGGGTAGGAGACCCGGCAAGCAGCGACAGCCCTGGCGGGGGGGACCGCGGGGGCACCTGATGAGTCCCTCCGCCCTGCCCTGAACAGTTAGGGCAGTAGAAACAAAAGCTGGGGAGAATTCCAAGGAGGGAAGTGGCCTGGTTAGGTCTGCCTCTCGGGAAGACGACACCTGTTGCCGTGTGGGGAGCAGACGCGGGAGGGGCGGGGACCGCAGGCCGGGAGGCCGCTGGGCAGGTGGCCGGGCCGTCCAGGTGCGGACGGGCAGGGTCGCCGCTAGGTCTAAAGGGGCAAAGGGGTCAGGGAGGGGACAAGGGCTTCAATGACTCCTCGGACTATCTTAGGGCTGGGAAGAGAAAGATGGATTCCAAGAAAGCGGGTTTTTGTGGGTTTTTTTGGATAGGGTGTGTGTGCGCGCGTGCGTGTGTGCGCACATGTGTATGTGTGCGTGTGCGTGCGTGTGGGTGTGGTGCGTGCATTTGTGCGCGTGTGTGCGTGTGTGCATGTGTGTGCGTGTGTGCGTGTGCGTGTGTGCATGTGTGTGTGTACGTGTGCGCGCGCGTGTGTGCATGTGTGTGCGTGTGTGTCTGTGAGAAGCCTCTCAGCTAATGAATCCGTATGCACACTGGTAACACACACAGTCAACCTCACTGCCGCTGCCACGGGGCACCTGATGGTACCGGAAGGGCCCGACTCGTGGTTCCCACCCGGGTCGTGAGTCAGGGCTGTGAGATGGAGGCCTGTAGGCTCTGTGCGGAGCATGATTCTTCCCCGTCCTCCTCCCTCCCTGCTTATGCCCACACTCCCCTCCCTTCTTTCTTTTTCTTAAATAAATAAATGCAATCTTAAAAAAAAAAAACAAAAAAAAACTAGGGCGCCTGGGTGGCTCAGTTGGTTAAGTGACTGCCTTCAGCTCAGGTCATGATCCCACGGGGTCCCAGGATCGAGCCCCACATCGGGCTCCCTGCTCAGCGGGAAGCCTGCTTCTCCCTCTCTCACTCCCCCTGCTTGTGTCCCTCTCTGCCTGTGTTTCTCTCTGTCAAATAAATAAATAAAATCTTAAAAAAAAAAAAACAAAACAGAAAATGAAGTCATATGCTTGGGAAAGCTGATTTCATGAGATACTGAAGGATAAGGATCCACAACTGGAATTTTATCATTTTAGGTCAAATACAAGGTTATTAAACACCCATTAAAAGTAAAGTTTTGGGGTCTAGAAACAGTCACCACATCAGACTGGATCATACACTTCGTTTTGCACATATGGAATTTTAACCGCTAAGCAGAGGCAGAAGGTGAGAGGAGCTGTCCCTAAAGTTCAGGGCCATATGTAGCAAAGTGACCCAAGGGACATGAGGGAGTAGCCAGGGGCTGGAGGCCAGCCCAGAGGAAGCCAGCAGGGGTGCCCACCTGCCGGAGCGGGACACTGCATCAGGAAGGGCACTGGTCAGCGGCCGGGCACGGTGCCGTGGCCCTCTGCGGCGGCTGCTGCCCTGAGCCCAGAAACAGGTGCTTCCCATGGCCATCAAGCTTCTACTGGGACGGGAGGAGGGGGTAGCTCAGTGGTCCCCCCCACTTTCTGCCACCAGAAATTCCTTTCATCTTTTCCACCCCACCCCCGCTGATGCACACTGTGCTGGTCGGGTTTTCCTGCAGGACAGGATTTAGTGACGATGAATTCTTCAAGGATCAAAGACATTTCCAGTTTCCAGCCAAAGTCTTATCCTAGAAACCATCACATTGATGTGACCAACTAGTCTGACAACACTCATTAAGCGGTGATGGTGGGCATGGGCCTAGAGCCTCCAGGAGGTGCAGGTGAGGTCCTCGCCCTCTGGCTGACGCGGAGGCCGTGTGTGTGTGTGTGTGTGTGTGTGTGTGTGTGTGTGTGTGTGTGTGTGTGTGCGTGCGGGTGTGCGTGCATGTGTGCATACGTGTGCGTGCGTGTGTGCATGTGTGTGCGTGTGTGTGCATGTGTGCGCGTATGTGCGTGTGTGCGTGCTGTGTGTATGTGTGCATGCGTGTGTGCGTGCATGTGTGCGTGTGTGTGCATGCATGCGTGTGCATATGTGCGTGTGTGCATGCATGTGTATATGTGTGCATGCGTGTGTGCATGCTGTGTGTATGTGTGCATGCGTGTGTGCGTGCGTGTGTGCATGCGTGTGTGCATGCGTGTGCATATGTGCATGTGTGCGTGCATGCATGTGTGCATGTGTGCATGTGTGTGCGTGTGTGCACATATGTGCATGTGTGTATGCGTGTGTGCATGTATGTGCGTATGTGTGTATGCATGTGTTCATGCGTGTGTGCATGCATGTGTGTATGCATGTGCGCATGCGTGTGTATGCATGTGTGCATGCGTGTGTGTGCACGTGTATTGTGCATGCGTGTGTGCATGTGTGTGCACGTGTGTGCGCGCACAGGCCGAGTACAGAGCACCTGCAGGGGCTGGGAGGGGACAGGGTCTTAGCGGGTGGGGGTGGGGGCGGGGAGGGCTCAAAGGTGGGTGCCTTGACGCGCGGCATGAAGGGTGCAAGGGCCAACGAGAGGTTCCCGGCGAGTGGGGTAGGGTGGGCCACAGTCCCCTCGGGAGCGCAGGAATCCCCTGAGGTCCTGGTCATAGTAAGCGTAATTCCCCGAGGGTGTGCTGAGGGTCAGGCTCTGCACTTACACACACGAGCTCATTCACTCCTCACTCTGCGGAAGTGCTCAGACCTAAGGGGCCACCACCGCGTGTCATGGTGAGGGAACCGCAGCCCCCCCATGTCCAGTACTCGCCCGAGGCCACCGAGCTGGGAAGCGAGGGGATCGGACTCGAGCGTCAGAGCAGCGCCGCTGCAGGGGTCTGGGCGCCGGTGAGTGCGGCGCGGCCGCAGTGCTGAGTGTGAGAGACGGGGCCAGCGACCACCGTGTTCACGCCGGCAAGTGTGTGCGGGGCAGACGGCGGGGCCGAGCTGAGGAGAGGCCGCCTCTGCTCTCTCAGTGTGAGTGCTCTCCCTGCGCCCTGGGCCATGTAGGTGTCCCATTTCTGTTAGATTTTACAAAGTACTGCCTCGAGCCCAGTCTAGCCTGGTAGCTTGGGGCCACCCAGGGCCTCGCTGGGCACTGAGCTCCTCCTGCCGTCCAGACACACCCAGGCTGCTGAGAGGGCCCAGCTCGGACTCTCTGGAGGGAGATTTGCATGAACTGGCTTCTGGTCTGTAACTTTTCTTAGCATCCTCCCTGCCTTGGGTGTTCGTCACCGCTCTAGTGTGATAGAGAAAGGGAGGGTGGCCGTGGCCCGGCCCAGGTCGCTGGGCACAGGTGCATGGCATATTCTCCCTGTAAGAGCGTATTTGGGACCGTAGTCCGGACTGTACAAGGAAATTGGGATAACAGTTCCTCGAGACGCAATCTGCTCCAAAAGCCAAGATACTTAATTTCTGACCATACACAGAGGTCTCCTGGGTGGCCCATGGTGCCCTCCAGTACACAGGCGACCATGTCCGTGGCATTCCATGTAGTCCCAGGGCATAGAGGCAAGAAGACGCCCTAAAACGGAAAGATAGCTTAAGCTGTAGGAAAACAAGGGAGAAGAACAAAATGTCTCAGGAATGATAGTTTGGGTTCAACTGCTCTTTATGGTGGCACAGACATAAAATATAAATAGGTTTTCAGTGGCTTTCCATGGCCTGTGGGTGATTGATGGCAGGCTAGCTACTAGGGAAACTCAGGACGGCCAGGCTCTGGGACGACAGCCTCTTGCCCCCAGGAAGCCCTCCCAGAGATGGCCCTCTGACTCAGGGCCTCAGGGCGGTATTTCCCAAGTCCTTTCCTTTTAAGGCGGTCGGGGATCTGAGTCCCTGCCCCGGGTGGGGGGAGGGGGGAGCAGGTGCGGTCCCTGGAGGGGGGGAGTCCTCACCATCAACAACTTGACTCTGAAGTTTCTAAAAGGGAGTCTGGACCACCTGAGCCTCCCAGAAGAAGTCCCAGTCACCCTGACCCCGTTGCCATTTGAGCCCGGGCAGAGCCGTGTGCAGAAGCTGGAACGCCAAGGGCATTTTGTGAGACATTTCAGCTGGCAGGTTAAATGTGTCCCACAGCTGTCACTGAGGCCCACTCTCCCCAAAATAGTCCCAACACAGGGACAATACAGACAACGGCAGAGATGAGATGAGACGAGCAGGGCATCACTACTACTAGCCTTTAGGGGTGAAACATAGAAATAAAGGTGTTCCCGAAAAGCAAGCACAGGAAACGGTGCGGAAAAGAGGGGCTGGGCTGTACGGGGCCTCACCAGAGCAGGCAAGCGGCCCGGTGGGCTGGAGAGTCGGCTACTTGAGAAAGCAAGTGACATTTCTGTTACTGACGCGCCGCAGGGTAACAAGATCAAGTCGAAGCTGTGCTTAAGAACAAAAAGCAAAGAACCTTGGAAGGAAAGGCACTGAGACCTTGGGCGGGGCTCCCCGCGCAGCCCCGCAGACGGGCAGGGCCAGGGGCCGCTCCTGCGGAGGCCGAGCCCCCACCTGCTTACTGGGGAGGCCAGCTGAGCCTGGGCCCTACGATCTGAAGAAGGAACCGAAGGTCGTCTCATGGAAACTAAGGGATCAGTAACACTCTGAGGAACGTTATCTGCGCCGCACACGGGAGCGCTTGAAAGCTAACGGCACCGCGCTAAGCCACCACAGCGGGAGGAGGGTGCCCCCAGTCCCGCACGGGTGCCCGCTGCTAGGTCTCCAGAAAGCCTGGTACAACCAGCGGCGGGAGAGAGCAGGTCCTGGGTTCCAATATGCAGAACAAACATGTGCTCCTCTTGCTTCTCTGATGTTCCCTTTGGTCCTGGGCTTCTGAGTCCCCTTCCCCTTCTCTGGCTGAGTGGGCTGGGAGAGGTCAGACCCTACTAAGAGGTCAGGGTCCCCTGAGCAGTGCTGGAACCTCGGTGATCCATTTCTGCCAAAATTGCCTGGAAAAGCGACGTGTGGCCCAGGTGCACTGTGCCTTAGCTTAACTAATAGAAACAGATCTGATTTGCCCATCTAAGCAATAGTAAGACCATACAGACGTCTATCGCTCTGTTAGTGGAACATTGAACTGAATCCGATCAGGCCTCCAGATCTACCAATTTAGAAGAAAAGACACTTACAGAAACTACGGAAATGTAACCAGTAATGCCCAGAAAGCAGGGAAGTCTGCAGGACGAAGCACCTGGCTTCTGACAATTAAACTTCAAGGGAATGAGAGAGAGAGATTGACTGACTTCAGTCCTGACCTGAATGAAGTGCAAATAGACATTCATGAGGCAACTGAGGAAACATGAACAGTAGACGGGATATTTGATTGAAGAATCACAGTTAATTTTTAATGGTATGATTGTGGTATTGTGATTATATTTTAATATATGGCCATTATCTTTTCCAGGACTGAAATATTTACAGATGAAGTTTTTATGGAATTTCTGAAATTTGCTTCAAAGTAATCAGGGTGGTGGGAAGGATGAGACAAGCCTGGCCACGAGGGGCTACTGGAGTGGGTGAGGGGCGCATACGTTTCGGGGTGCTGGTCTCCCGGCTTCTTTTGTGTGCATTTGAAATGTCCCATAATAGATTCACAGATGAGTGGATGGAGCTGTGGAGGAATTCAAGGAGAATATAGCTTGTACTTTGTGATGAATCACAGCACGCCGTACTTCAGATGATAAACAAAGAGAAGACTGTGCCGTCTTGGAAATTTCTTGATTTAGGGCAGATGCATAAGCACCGTGCCCACCAAGATGTCGGCATGATGGGCTGAGGTACGAGGACCCCCACCAAGATGTCGGCATGACGGGCTGAGGTACGAGGACCTAGACCCACACCGGCTGGAAATTTGTAGCCACTGGGCAGCTACCTAGGTTTTCTCTACCTAAAATCCCAAAATTATTTTTCTTGTAGCATCACAAGGGACATGGAATGATGTCAGTTTATTAAAGGGATAAGAGAAGAAAAGATCCCTGTGACCCTTCTGATAAGTCTTGACTGGTAAGCGTTTCCATCCAATTCGTGAAAACTGTCAGAAGGAATGTGACGTTACCCCAAGCTTCCAAAGGAGGAAGAAAAGCGTGGGTCATTCTCCCTGCCAGCAGTGAGGGAAACCCTCCACCCTTCAGTACTCTCTGCCTTGTTAGAATTCTGGTGGTGCATAAAGGTTAAAACGCCTTCACCTTCCTGAAGCCCAAGGGAAGTCATAATTTTCTGTGGTTTTCTGCAGACCCCCCAGAGACTTCGTGCACATCTGTCTAGAAAGCTGGGGTTTCAGGGGCTCCTGTCAGTGGACCATCCACCTCTTGGTTTGGCTCAGGTCACGATCTCGGGGCCGTGAGATCGAGCCCTGCGGAGTCCGCTGCAGACTCTCTCTCCCTCCCCCTCTGCCCTTCCCCCAAAGCACACGTGTTCTCCCTCCAAATAAATAAATAGAATCTTAAGAAATAATAAAAAGCTTGGGGTTTTCGTTTCACAGTCTAGCCGGCGGTTGCGGTCCAGCCACCATCTAGCTGTGCCACCGCCTTGCCACACAGTAGGGCAGCACCGGCAGGGTCACGCCCTCTGCAGGGAGGGGGTCCGCACACCTCCTCCAGCGTCGGCCCTACACGGCCTGAAAGTACCCGTGGCTTATGGAGAGAGCACTCCCGAAAACATTCACGGCTGGTTAAAAGTGAGAGACTCTGTCAAACTGGTCGTTGTTTTTAAGATTTTATTTATTTATTTGACAGAGAGAGAGATCACAAGTAGGCAGAGAGGCAGGCAGAGAGAGAGGAGGAAGCAGGCTCCCTGCCGAGCAGAGAGCCCGATGTGGGCCTCGATCCCAGGACCCTGAGATCATGACCTGAGCCGAAGGCAGAGACAACCCCCTGAGCCACCCAGGCACCCCAAACTAACTGATTTTTTACTGACTCAAACCAACTTACCCCTTTGATTTTTTTTCTATTAAGTTGATTCCTATATCGCATCTACAATCAAAATAAAATATTTCCGAGAAGTTTGGCAAAAAAGGGAAGAGGAGTGGGGCAGCTGGCTGGTTCAGTCAATGGAGCACGTGTCTCTCAATCTCGGGGTCATGAGATAAAGCCCCCATTTCAGCATAGAAATTCCTTCTTAGAAAAAAAGGAGGGATGCCTGGGTGACTCAGTTGGTTAAGCGACTGCCTTCGGCTCAGGTCATGATCCCGGAGACCCGGGATCAAGTCCCACATCGGGATCCCTGCTCGGCGGGAAGCCTGCTTCTCCCTCTCTCACTCCCCCTGCTTGTGTTCCCTCTCTCGCTGTGTTTCTCTGTCAAATAAATAAATAAAATCTTAAAAAAAAAAAAAAAGGCAGCGTTGGGTTGGGGAGAGGAGTTCTTAAACTAGAATTCTAAATTTCAAAGCTTGTCCTAAAATTAAAAAATAAACAGATAACAAAAGTCCGTTAAGGAGGTAAAATAAAGGGAAGTGCGCGTGTCGGGCTACCGTGCTGTGCGAGCGTGGGGTCCCTGCTCTGCACGTGGGGCTCGACCCCTCACGCACTCACCATGTGTCCCCGACAGTGCCGGCTCCCCTGGTGCCCCCGCGTAGGCCGCCGCGCCCCTTACAAGGACGTCAGACCAGGTTCAACGGCCGCCGGACAACATCCCGGAAGGAGTAGTTCATAAACTGCCTATTTCCCAACTGTTGGTTATTTAAGGGATTTGAGAGGAAAACAGCCCCTCTTGTGACAAGGTTTTCACCCACACAGATGGGCTGCAGTCACCGCGGGCGCCCGGCTGCCGACCGCACAGGCTGTGGCCCTGGCTTCCCTGAGGGAGCTCCGCACAGCGAGGGGCCGCGGCAGGGAGGGACCACGGCGGGGTCAGGACTTCAGTCTCCCCCGAGCACGCTTCTGTCTCAGAGAGAGCCAGAAGCGTGTCTCACTTCCGTTCAGCTGGAGAAGGCTCCTTCCCCAGATGCCTGCCCTACCCACCCTCAGCCCCCAGCCCCCTGCCCCTTTGTCTTTCTCCCCCGCACTCATCACCTCGGGGGTACCGCACTCTAGGGCTCCGTGAGACACACGTGGTCTGGGTTGATGGGCTCACTTTCCCCATTACAACGCGAGCTCCCTGGCCGGAGGATTGGAGCCCCTTCTGCCCAGGGCTGGACCCCAGGGTTGGCACAGAGATGGTGCTTAGCCGGTATTTAGGGAGCAAACGTGCGTCGCAAGGTCCTCCCCAGGACCCTCAAATCCCTGCTTGTTCTTGTCATCAAGTCTCAGCTCGAAAGCCCCCTCCTCCATCACCCTGCACGGTGGGCCCCTGCGCACCCGGCGCCCTCACACTTCTGGTTTTCCTCACCCACACCTGATGTGCTCTGGCTCTTGGCCACAGGGAGCAGGGACTTCCTATCTCTGTCCCCAGCTGTACCCCCGACTTAGAAAGTGCCGGCAACGTGACAGGTGCTTGACAGCTGTGGTCGCAAGAGCGGGCAGATGGGGCAGCAAGGGTCTGAACAACACCCCAACCCGCCTCCAGATAAACAGCAGGAATAAGCCAATTCTGAGCTCCCAGAAAACTCCTGGTTTACTGTCTCTGCTCTCATAATGGTCAGTGCTGGCCCTAATGCCTGTTTATATTCTTTTGAGAGCCTACAGAAAGGGTTGTTGCAAAGTGCATGGGCCTCTCAGTACTACGCAGGTTATCCCTGGCCCCATTCTCGTCCCCTGTGCCTTCCCAGGCCCACATCTCCCCCACCGAGAAATGCCGGCCTCGCTAGGGTTGCAGCAAACAGCTCTCACAGGGAAACTGCCGATGGGGAGGGAACCCTTTCCAACATGTGCGACTTTCAGAGCCGCAGAGTGCAGGGACAAGACTTCCCTAAGCCTGACTAGGGCTCAAGAACAGAGCTACGCAGTCCGACCGGCTTCCCCAGCACCTAGCCGACATCCTGGTGTCTGCAGATGACTATTCTTAAAATTGTAAAGGAGAGGAAACGCGGCAATGCCAACGCGGCCGGGCCAGCGGTGTCCCCAGCTGCGAGGTCACTCCCGTGCATCTCGATAATCGATTCCAACAGTAAAAGGAAAACGGCTAATACGAGAGGCCAAGAACACAAACGGAGTCAGAACCCAGTTGTCACTTTTGAAATAATTAAAAATAATATTAAGAAAGAAAAACACGGGGTGCCTGGGTGGCTCAGTTGGTTAAGCGACTGCCTTCGGCTCAGGTCATGATCCTGGAGACCCGGGATCGAGTCCCACATCGGGCTCCCTGCTCGGCGGGAAGCCTGCTTCTCCCTCTCTCACTCCCCCTGCTTGTGTTCCCTCTCTAGCTGTGTTTCTCTCTGTCCAATAAATAAATAAAATCTTTTAAAAAAAAAGAAAGAAAAACAAAATTAAATAGGGATTTCTAAGAAGTCTCTTACAACTGTTAATATTTCAAACATTAAATTGGCCTTAAATTCAAATATTTGGTCAAACTTTGATGTAGGAAATAGAGTCATTATATAGACTTTCCCTTTATCTCCAAGAAGGGTTGGTCTGTCTTGGACTTATTTGATTTCTATTCTGAGAAAAAGAGAAAAAAGCAGAATTACCCATGAGACACAGGAAAAATATATTTACCCCCTGCAGGTGGTCCGTGAGAGCAGTACAGGGGCCCTATTGAGTCGAAGGCATTGAGAACACACTGAGCGTGGCTGGAGGGGAGGGAGCGGGGGCACCGGCATTAAGGAGGGGCTTTGGGACGAGCTGCGTGGTTAGCGCAGGCGATGAGTCACCGATTCTGCTCCTGAAACTACGGCTGCGTCGCATGTTAACTACCGTGACATTAAATAAATAAATAAATAAAAGCAAGTCTGCTCTGGCGTTTCCTTGGGGTGTAGCAGAGCTACATGAAGCAAGCAGTCTGCTCATTGGACTCAGAACTTCGTTAATGAGAGAGTAGGCTTCAGGATTTGTGGATAAATTTGACGATCAGCATCTACACAAAATCCTCAACCAAGACTGTCTATGACATTTAAAGACCTGAGGCCTTAGCACGTCTAATATCAAGGTTCCTGTGAAAGGGGTTTACCAAAGTACAAGAAGTAAGGGACTTGCTGCAAGAAAACAAAGAAAATCTGGGGGGGGGGCAGAGAGGGAGAGGGAGGGAGAGGAAGGGAGAGAGGGAGAGGGAGAGAGGGGGAGAGAGAGAAGGAGAGAGGGAGAGAGAGAGAA
>PITA01027661.1:0-20601 GCA_004023965.1 Spilogale gracilis | reverse complement strand
TATGCTGAGTGAAATAAGCCAAGAAGAGAAAGTCAAGTATCGCATGGTTTCACTTACTTGCGGTGCATGAGGGGCAAACTGGAGGACAGTGGCAGAAGGAAAGTAAATGGGAACTAGGGTAATCTAGGGAGGGAAACGAAACAACAGAGACTCTGGACACAGAAACAAACTGAGGGACTTGGAGGGAGGGGGGTGGAGGGATGGGAGAGCCTGGTGGTGGGTACTGGGGACACCTAAAGCATGGAGCACTGGGTGTGGGGAACGGGGAATGAATCTTCAAACACTGGAAAAAAAATTTTTAGTAACAATAAAAAAAAAAGGGTTGGGGGAGATGCATGCATAATGTTTTATGATGGTGTTCTATTAATCTACTGGCTGTGGTTGATACTCCACAAGTACCGTGTTTATTTACATATTTTACTTGTTAAAGATTTATATCATCATCATCAAAAAAAAAGGAGATGTGGGATACACACACACACACACACACACACACACACACACACACGATGGAATGTTACTGAGCCATTAAAGAAAGAATGAAATCTTGGTATTTGCAATGAAATGGATGGACCTAGAGAGTATAAGGCTAAGCAAAATAAGTCAGTCAGAGAAAGGCAAATATCATCTGATTTCACTCATATGTGGAATTTAAGAAAGAAACAAAACAAAATAGCAAAGGGGGAAAAAAGAGAGTTATTTGAACCAAGAAACAGAGTCTTAGCTATAGAAAACTGATTGTTACCAGAGGGAAGACCGGTGGTGTTGGAGGAGTGGGGAATATAGGTGATGAGGATTAAAGAGTGTATTTATTGTGATGAGCATTGGGCGTTGTATAGAAGTCTTGAATCCTTTTATTGTACACCTGAAACTAATAATACACTGTATATTAACTAACTAGAATTTTATTTTATTTTATTTTAATTTTTTTACTAACTAGAATTTTAATAAAAACTAAGAAAAAACCTGCCTGGCCATTGTGGTGAATCCCTTTTGGTGTATCTGTACAGTTCATATGACTCCTAAATTGCCCCCCTCCATTTTCCAGTTTCTTTATTGTAATGGTGGGTCCTGGCAATGAATGTGATTTGTAAATGTTGTTCCAATCCTGGGCCTAAGTTGATTGGTCTAAGGATGAGAGCTTGACTAAATGCTCTTACCAGAAATTTTAAAGTGTTTGTGTGTGTGTGTGTGTGTGTGTGTGTGTGTGAGAGAGAGAGAGAGAGAGAGAGAGAGAGAGAGAGATGGAAATAGATTATTTCCCCCTTGTGTCGAACCTTAGAAAGTAAACATTAACACCATGGCTTTGTGGGGAAGTTATATTTCCTGTACTCTACGTGGAGCTGAGAAAGCTGCTCATCAGAGAGAGAAACAAAAAGAGACATAAAGAGAAGGATAAATGATACTGTCTATTGTCTAAGTTTCTGAAGACTTTGCAGTTGCCTTTTCTGGTCCATTCCTGAAATCCAATAAGATTCTTTACCTTGAGTTTTGTGACACACCCCTAACTCCTTATAATACGTTTCCCTATTTTGACGGAAGTAGCTTACATTGGTTTCTATTACTTGTAACTGAAGAATCTTGGTATAGAGACTTTAGTCAGATTGATCATCATGCCTAAGTCTCCAAACCAATTTTCTTTAATTTGTCTTTTAGCACTGTGTCTGGAACAAAGTTTAAGAATACCTTCTATCCTCCATGCTTCAGTCTATTCTTTAGGCCCTTTCTTTCCACTGGCTGACATGCTGCAGATAGATTAGTTACTCTTGCCAGTACCCAAGGGGCTGAGTCAGAGCCAAGTCACAAGTCAATGCCAGCGAAGTAGCTGCATTTATTTCCAGTATGTAGCAGTAGATAATTTATATACATATTGAGAGTGAGTTGGGAGGTTGTTGCAGGGAAAGCAGAAGGAAGGAGAGTTTCAGAGTGAATACAGACACCAGATTAGAAGAGGAATGAAACACATTCACAGGACAATCTATAGGATCCCAGCCAGGGATCTCAAAAAGGACAGAGCAGAGAACTCTGGGTCAATTCTCCCAAAGTTAAGTTGTTAGACAAACTGCTTTATGGGCCATAGGTTTGCTTCTGAGGCAGGCAGGGCAGAAATATACAAGAGTTGAAGAGTCTGCAACCAGATAACACAGGAAGTCCAAGTCAGGGAAATAGGAGGAAAGAAGGTGAAGGAGCAGGGTGACCGGATAGGAGAGAAATGAGGTAGAAAGCCCTAGAGACAAACTGGAGCATTCTTTTTTTTTTTTTAAGATTTTATTTATTTGACAGAGAGAGAGATCACAAGCAGGCAGAGAGGCAGGCAGAGAGAGAGGAGGAAGCAGGTTCCCTGCTGAGCAGAGAGCCCAATGCGGGCCTCCCTCCCAGGATCCTGAGATCATGACCTAAGCTGAAGGCAGAGGCTTTAACCCACTGAGTCACCCAGGCAACCCAAACTGGAGCATTCTAAAAGCATAAGTAAGGAAACAGTTGCTCCTCTGGAGGCCAGCCAAACCAGACAGGTAACCCCATGTTGTGTTGATATAACTAGCACAGTCAAGGGCTTTCAAGGCAGTGATTTGGCTTTCCTGATTATTTTGGCAAGACGGCACTCCCATCACTATACTTATATCAACATGATTTGGATGAGTGCCTTTGTAATTGCCACGATAGCCCTTCCACCCATGTCAAATGATCTTGCATTCTATTGGAGGTTTCCATTTCTCCCCATCCCTGTTCACAGGCAGAATATTTATAGAGACATTATAATTGTGCTTCTGACCAATATCTATCATCATTTGGTACACATTTAAATGTAAATTAAAGCCATTTTTATATTTGGTCATTTTATCCCAAGGCAAAATATTCTATTATAATCCATGAGAAATTCAAGAAAAAACAGAGGGTCTACTCAGGCTCACTTGTTTTCAAGAAATCCACTCAAGCTAACTCAGATAAAGTGAAATTTATTCTAAAACTATGAATAAGAGTAACAGCATGGAAGGAATAGTACATAAATCCAAGAATAAACACTAACAGGAATGGAATTCATCAAGATTAGAGTGGAGCATAGTTTTGGCTTCAAGTTAGTCCTAGAGAATTTCAGTAAGAGTTTAGAATCTTCATTCCAGTGACTAAGTGACTCTTCTTTCCACCCCCATCACTTGACTACCTCTAATTAGTCATTATTACTCATAAATCTCCCTGTACATGGCCTATCGTGGTTTCTCATTTTCCAAATATACCTCATGAACTTTTAGCTATAATAATTTATTGTTTTCTGTTATTGAAGTTTTCCATTTCATATTTTTGGAATTAAGAAATAAATTATGTGATTAATCCAGCTCATTATTTCAAGGCATCCTACACTGGCTAGTTTATTCCCTTAAAAAGGTCTTTCTTTCTCCCTCACCATAAAAATTTAACTGGTAACAATAAAAAAAATTTAACTGGTGGGGGAGGGAAAACAAGTAGAGTAATGTGGTAGAAAATGTGGCTACTTAGCTGTCACTAGGGATCTGGAAGAGCATGAAATAGTGGAATATGACATAAGGTAGAATGAAGGAATATAGCTGAGACATTGGTGCCTACAACAAAGAAAACTAATGCGGGGAGTCAATCTAAGTCTGAGAGAGGGTCTTAGACCAAAACAGTAGAAAGATTGTTATGGAGCTCCTTTACAGGAATGTTTATTGCATGTCTACTTTGGACCAACCAATTTAAATTCTTTGACTCATTTTTCTGGTCTCATATTATCCCTGAGGAATGACTGTTATTAACACAATTATACAGATGAAGAAAATGAAGCCCGAAGAATAACTATCTGGACTTATGAGCAAATAAATGACAGAGAAAAGACATAAGCCTAGAGTGCACAAGATCTATTCTACCTGTTCTTATTAGAGAACAGGCAGCCCCTATAAGTGGGTATGGTAGTGGTCTTCTTTGCAGGGATAGGTCCCTAAGTAGAAAGCCATGAAAATACCCTGGTAAATTGGACTAATCTTTTGGGGCCATCTGAGTTGGCATGGTTTCGATATTGGGCAAGTCATGTTACTCCTTATGTGGAAGGATGAGAGACTTGGGAAAATACATGCTATCAGGGAGAGGGTATGTGAAAACAGCTATTTTAAAATTAGTAAAGCAATTTTGACCCCATCCAATAACCAGTCCAGACAAAGACCCTTTGGGGCCTCCTGGACATCAAGCAAGGCCCTGGAAATTAGCCTTCAGTGGTGATAATTCTATTGAAGTATAAGAGGACTGAAGGAGTAAGGCAGGAGAGTTCATTTTGGAGTTTTACCTCAATTTTGAGGCAAAGAGGAACCCAGAGGACAATGTTGCGTATTCCCAGGGGAAGGCGGATTAAAGACTCTTGATTACTCTTCCATACTCCTCTCCTCATCCCTCTCCCTCCATAAGAGAGGCTGGTGTGGGTGGGTGGGGAGTGCACAAGAACTCTGGCTCAGCTTCTGCAGCCTTCATGCCTCCATCTTGGGGCCATGGTGCCACTCACTATCCAGAATTTTCCTTGGGAGGTAGAGTGGGCCTAGGTGCAGCAAGTACTGTCTCCAGGAGCAGCAAGCAGCAAGGAGAACGGAAAGATTCACTTTCTTTTTTTCCTTTTTTTTTAAAAAAAGATTTTATTTATTTATTTGACACACAGAGATCACAAGTAGGCAGAGAAACAGGCAGAGAGAGCAGAGGAAACAGCAGAGGAAACTCTGCTGAGCAGAGAGCCTGACATGGGCCTCAATCCTAGGACCTTGGGATCAGGACCTGAGCCAAAGGCAGAGGCTTTAACCCACTGAGCCACCCAGGCACCCTTCCCTACTTTCTTTAAGGAAGGGTAGAGAGTCTCGGCAGAAAAGGGGTTGGAAAACTGGCATTGAGCTCCCCTCTGGACCTCACTTTCCCCATCTGCAAAGCAGATATAAGAGTAGCTGCCTCTCAGGGTTGGGGGTGGGTGGGTCAGATGTGATGAGGGACATGGGAGCATCTGTGAACTATAAGTTGCCCACACAAAGGGGGGCATCCTGTTATTGTTGAAGGGAGCCTTTATGTCCAGATATGCTGGGGGGAGACACCTGTGTTCATGGAGCTAAAGGTGTGTCAGGTGGGGGGGGTGAATGAGGAGGTAACTGAAAGTAACTGAAAGATCTTCCCCTGACAGCAGAAAACTCTGGCCCTTGCAAGGATTTGAGGAAGAAGGAACTGCAAGGCTGGGTCTCCCAAAACACACCACCCTAGAGGAGTATGAGTGTATGTGGGTGTGTGGCAGAGGGGAGTGGAGGAGGTTATCCTGGCCCTCTCCTGCACTCCTACTTAGGCAAGTGGCTGAAGGAAGCAAATGGGTGGAGGAGTGTCCAATGGGGAGCAAATTGAGGAGGGGGTCTTAGAGTCCACCTGGTCCATTGCTGGGTCTCCGTTCAGGTTTGGGGGAGGTTTCTCAAGCCTAGGAAATCCTGCTAGCTAGTTCACCTGTGTGAACCTAGGGCAGCTGGTGAGGGCTCACCTTCACCCTGCATGGTACCCAAGGACTGTGTGGTGAGGGAGCCTACCTGAGTGGGACCCCTCACCAGCGTGGTTGACTACCCCTCCCCAGGGGTTCTGGGACAACTATTATGGGGAACTAGTGGGATTGATGGGTGGGCCACTTCTTTGGGGGAAGCAGTCCCATTGAGCTGACCTGTGTGGAGGAGGTGGCCCCTCAGGCCTTGCCCATGGTTGGAGTTTGGAGAGGAGGGTGGAGGAGGATGGTTGCTTTGGACCAAGCCTTTCCTGGAGGTGATTCCCATGAGAACCCCTTGTCTAGGATCACTTAGATCCTTGGCCAGCTGCAGGCCGACTCCGTCCTTAGGGTCTTGGGGCCAGATCACTTAGGGGGAAGAAAGAAGAGGGCATGTGTTGTGATGAGCACTAAGTGTTATATGCAACTAGTGAATTGTTGCACACTATATCAAAAACTAATTATGTACTATATGTTGGCTAATTTAACATAATAGCCAAAAAAAAAGGAATACTTAACAAGAGATCTACCCCTTAACAAAGGAGTTGTTGCTCATCCAGCCTGGATCACCTCCAGGCTTCCTGCCCCCTTTCCCTGGGTGGTCTGATTCCCATCTGACTAACAGGGTCATATATATTTCTGTGGTGCGTCTCCCAGGTTCTTACCCTTCCCAGAGGCAGAAGTGGATGGAGGACCATAGATGGACAGGAGCTGTGCCCTTCCCCACCTAAGGTGACCAGAGGCCAGTGGCAGAACCAAGAGATGCTGCAGCCAGGGCCCCAAGGACCCCAGCCCCATCTCCATCCCCGGGCACTCCCTGAGTGTGAGTGTGGGGTGGGTGTGGAGACCAGGTGGGAAATTGTAATGGTTAGCACCCCCATCCCCAGATCCCAGGGCCCAGTCATTGCAAGGGCAGTGTAGGGCGGGTGTGTGGTGGAAAAAGCATAGTGGACACCTGTCTTTAGCCTCCCATCCCTGGAGCATGCATGCCCTGGGAGCAAGGAGGCTCTGGGATGGGGGTGCTGAACAGGTGTTGTCAGCCCAGGCATCCTACTGGCCATGCAAGTGTGCTTCTGGGCTCAGCTCTGGCACTTGCTAGATGTGAATAATGGGCTAATTTAAAAAATATATTTTTTATTTATTTCAGAGAGAGAGATAGAGACAGAGAGAGAGAGCAAGAGAGAGAGAGAGAGAGTAAGAGTGGGAGTGGCAGAGGGGGAGGGAGAGAGACTCTGGGGCAGACTCCTTGATGAGCAGGGAACCTTGCTAAGGGCTCAGTCCCTTGATCTGAGATGAAACCAAGAATTGGAGATGCTTCACTGACTGTGCCGCCCAGGTGCCCCAGCAATGGGCTAATTTTATCCTTCTGGGCTCTGGCTCAGCAGGAAACCAATGCTGAGGAGCCCATAGTTTTTCTGGGTGGCTCTGGCCAGGGGGAGGCCAGTCACAGGGGAGTGGGGAGGGGAAAATGCTGTGACCTTCATCCCGGAAGGGGTGCATCCTCAGAGAGGACCAAATTTTAGTGCCTAGGCCTGTATGCTCCAGGTCGCTGAGTTGAAATGGAATCCAGAGCCTGTCATTGGGTCCTGGTGGCTCACACTGGGACACTTAGGAGGAAAGGTGTCAAGGAAAAAGTCCATTAGAGGGCCGAATATATGAATCCCCCTCTATAAAGGGAAGGGGTGTTCTCACCGAATCTGTTAGGCACCTCTAGAGCTCGCAAATGCGCTACTTGAGGGTGTGGAAATCAGTAACTCAAATAAGGGAGTCCTGACTGATCACCTGTCCTGAGAAGGGGTGGAAGCAGAGAACAGACTCTAACATAAGACCAGGGAAATGATCCAGGAAAGTAAGAGGGAAGAGTCCAGGACAGTTACAAAAAACGGGCATGATGTTTGGCTTGCATTCTTCCTTCAGGAGGGTTGGCTATTTTTTAAAAAGATTAGCACAGATACTAGCACCACCTCTCTTCCTAGACTTCCCTCATTCTGAGCTAGGCCAGACCTCCTTGGGTTTGACTGATGGAAGGCCTAAATTCTTTCTCAGGGGATTTTTGGCTTGAGAGGTGAGAACCACTGACAGTGTTTCAAGTTCTCCTAACGCTTCTCAATGGACCAATCATAGAACTATCCAGGTTTCAGCTAATGGGAGCTTTATTTCCTCTCCTAATGAAAGCAGCTTCATTGTTTTGACCATAAAAAAGATATATTTTATAAAGTATTGTTGAATAAAAATAGCAACATGTGAAAAATATCCATACTATCTTCCCTCATCTCCTTTTTTTGTAAAACAATAACCAAAAAACACCCTGAAATATGTGTGTGTATATCCAGAAAGGATTTGGGGAACATAGAGAAAAATGTGGAAGAGTATGCACATTTTTAATATAGGTTACCTATGGTAGGGTGGAGGTCATGTTGTCGTGGAAAGGAGGAAGATAGGAAAAAATGGAAAAGAAATAAAGTTACATTAAAAAAGAAACATGTGATCACAATTATGAATTTACCATAAAAAGATGCAGGGGCTCTTGGTTGGCTTATTCAGTTCAGAGTCCTGGATTGAGCCCAACGAGCAGGGAGCCTTCTTCTCCCTCTGCCCTTCCCCGTGCTTATGCTTTCTTTCTCTCTCTCTCTCTCTATCAGATAAATAAATGAAATCTAAAAAAAATGCAAACTCGTTGTAGGAACTGAAAACAATATATCAAGCTATAAGAATTAAGTAAAAATTTCCCCAAATCCCAGGTTCCAGCAATAACCTCTAATAACATTTGTGTGCATTGTCCAGAGAGACACATTGTTCAACATTTTGCTTTTGCAATTTTATAATGAAAAATTTTATTTTTTATTTATTTTTATTTTTTAAGGTTTAGTTTTTAAGTGATCTCTACACCCAACACAGGGCTCAAATTTACAACCCCGAGATTGAGTTGTACACTATACTGACCAAACCAGCTAGGTATCCCATAAAGAAAATTTTTATTGAGGTGTATCATACATACAGGTAAATGCACAGAACATAAATGTATAGCTCAATGATATTTTATAATGTAAAGTCACCCTTATAATCAGTATCCAGATTATACATTACATTACTTGCAATCCAGAAGTACCCCGTGGCTCCTTCTAGCCATACACCTACTCCTGCCCTGAAGGTAACCATCATTCTGACTTCTAAAAGTACAGGTTAGTTTGTTTTTATAAATGGAATCATAAGTATGTATATTTGTTCATCTATATTCTTTTGCTTAAAATTATATTTTTGAAGCTCTAACTACTACACAGCAATAGTTCCTTTTTTTTCTCATTCCATGTAAAATTCCATTGTTTGAATATATCACAGAGTATTCTTCCATTCTGTTGTGATGGACATTTGGGTTGTTCCTAGTTTTTGTGTTTTACAAAGTTGCATGAATATTCATGTACCTAATTACACATTTTGTTTCATATATAACAAAGAATGGAACTGCGGGGTTTTATGGTATAATTTTATTTTCAGTTTTAGTAGATGTTGCTAGTCTTCCAAACTGGTTATACCACTATACCACTATATATATACCGCTATACCACTCATAGCACTATGAGAGGTGAATGCGTTTTCTAGTTACTTCAAGTCCTTGACCATACTTAGTACTTTCAGTTTTTTTTTTACTTTAAATTTATTTTACTTTTTCAGTGTTCCAAGTTTCATTGCCCATGCCCCACACCCAGTGCTCCATGCAATAGGTGCCCTCAGTTTTAAAAAATCCACTCTTACGCAGGTGTACTGGTGTCTTTCTTTGATTTTAATTTTTTTTTATGAAGTCAAGCACTTTTTTTGAGAGAGAGAGAGGGAGAAAGAGAGATAAAGAGAAAGAGGGGGGAGAAGTGGAGGGAGAGAGAGAGAATCTCAAGCCAACTCCATGGCCAGTGTGGAGCCCGATGTGAGGCTTGATCTCACAACCTTGAGATTATGGCCAGAGATGAAAATCAAGAGTTGGACACTTAACCAAATGAGCCATCCAAATGCCCAAAGCACTTTTCTGTATGTTCATTGGCCATTGAATATCATCCTTTATGAAGTGCATTTTCAATTCTTTTACCCATTTTTTCTATTGGGTTGTCTGTCTTTTTAAATATAGATTGTAATAGGTCTTTATAGATTATGGATATGAACCCTATGATAAATATATTTATTATGAATATCTGAATCAGTGGGCTCCTTTTTCACAGTCTTAATCACTTAAGATGCTTGAGATTCTAATGTAGTCCTTTATAGAACCAGCTTTATATGAGAGAGGTTACTTATTTCCTCATCAATAATGAGAACTACCAAATCTTCTATCTTTTCAAATTGGAAAATTATGTTTCATTGTTCTTTAATTTGCATTTATGTACTTATGAGTGAAGTTCAATACTTTATATATACTAATTGACCATTTAGACTGTTTTCTATGAGTTGGGTGTCAGGTATTCCCCCCCGTTTTTACTGCATTCTTTTTCTTACTGATTTCTAAGAACTTACTGTATATTAAGAGTATACCTATCTATTGCTGTTCTGTACAGTACTTGGTGAATATTTAAGATATTTCCAATTTCCCACTTATGTAAATAACCTTGTGGCAAATATACCTAAATATACTCACAAATGAACATTCTTGTATGTTTATTTATTTCTAGGAAGAATAATTAATGGGACAAAAAATAGGTACTTTTGAATTGATTTATTAAATATTGAATAAAGAATATTCACAAAATATATACAACAAGGCATAGGTCCTTTTGAGTTTCAACTGACATACAATAAACTGCATGTATTTAAAGTATACAGTAAGATAAGTTTTCACATGATAAACCATGAAATCAACAACACAATCAAGATAATAAACATATCTATCACCTGAAAAAGTTTTTTCATGTTGCTTTGTAATCATTCATTTTGATTGCTGAGTATTATTTGATAGCTTTTCTATCATTCACTTGGTGATAGACATGTGGGTTGTTTAGAGTTATTAAGAATTTTGTCATGAAAATTTATATAGAAATATTTGTATGAATTATGCTTTCAGTTTTCTTTGGTAAATAACTAGGAGTGGAATGATTTGATGTATGCTGATGTATGTTGTACTTACAAGTAACTACCAAGCTGCTTTCCAAAATGGGTCTTCAAGGCCACCTCATATTTGGAGATTTACTAGAAGGATACACAAGACACAGCATACAGTTTTACTCATGACTAAGATTTATTATAATGATTTAGTAAGGATATATAGCATAATCATTACGGGAAAAGAAACCGGTGAAGTCTGGAGGAATCTCTGTGCAGGCTTACTTATGTTCTTTTCCTATTAGCAGTCACAGAGAGAGCACACCTCTTTTTTCTTTAAATTTATTTAAATTCAATTAGCCAATATATAGTACATCATTAGTTTTTGATAGAGTGTTCAATGATTCATTCGTTGTGTATAACACCCAGTGTTCATCACATCATGTGCCCTCCTTAAAGCCCATCATGCCATTACCCCATCTCTCCATTCACCTCCTTTTCCACATCACTCAGTTTGTTTCCTAGAGTCAATAGTCTTTCATGATTTGACTCCCACTTTGATTTCTTCTCATTCATTTTCCCTCCCTTCCCCTACATCCTCTGTGCTATTTCTTATATTCCACATAAGAGTGAAACAATATAACTGTCTTCCTCTGACTTATTTCACTCAGCATAATCTCCTCCAGTTCCATCCATGTTGATACAAATATTGGATTCTCATCCTTTCTGATGGCTGAGTAATATTCTATTGCATATATGGACAATATCTTCTTTATCCATTTATCTGTTGAAGGACATCTTGGCTCCCTTCACATTTTAGCTATTGTGGACATTGCTGCTATGAGCATTGGGGTGGAGGTGGCCTTTCTTTTCACTACCTCTGTATCTTTGGGGTAAATACCCAGTAGTGCAATTCATGGGTCATAGGGTAGTTCTATTTTTAAAGTCTTAAGGAAACTCCATATTGTTTTCCAGAGTGGCTGCACCATCTTGCATTCCCACCAACAGTATAAGAGGGTTCCCCTTTCTCCACATCCTCATCAATACTTGTTGTCCCTCGTCTTCTTGATTTTAGCCATTCTATCCGGTGCAAGGTGATATATCTCATTGTGGTTTTGATTTGTATTTCCCTGATGACAAGTGATGTGGAGCATTTTTTTCATGTGTCTATTGGTCATTTGTATGTCTTCTTTGGAGAAGTAAACACTTATGCAAAGTTCATTTCTTCTGCCCTTTTGTTGACTGGAATATTTGTTTTTTGGGTGTTGAGTTTGAGAAGTTCTTTATCTGTTACATCATTTGCATAGGTTGCCTCTTAGTTTTGGTGACTGTTCCCTTTGCTACGCAGAAGTTTTTTTTTTTAAGATTTTTATTTATTTATTTGACACAGTCAGAGAGGGAACACAAGCAGGGGAAGTGAGAGAGGGTGAAGCAGGCTTCCCGCCAAGCAGGGAGCCCAATGTGGGTCTCAATCCCGGGTCTCTGGGATCATGACCTGAGCCGAAGGCAGTCGCTTAACCAACTGAGCCACCCAGGCGCCCCAACCACGCAGAAGTTTTTTTATCTTGATGAAGTCCCAACAATTTATTTTTGCTTTTGTTTCCCTTGCCTTTAGAGATGTATCTTGCAAGAAGTTGCTGCAGCCAAGGTTGAAGAAGTTGCTGCTGTGTTCTCCTCTAGGATTTTGATGGATTCCTGTCTAGAACATTGAAATCTTTCATCCATTTTGAGTTTATCCTTGTATATGGTGTAAGAGAATAGTCCAATTTCATTCTTCAGCATGTGACTGTCCAATTTTCCCATCACCACTTACTGAAGAGACTGTCTTTTTTCTATTGAACATTCTTTCCTGCTTTGTTGAATATTAGTTGACCATAGAGTAGAGGGTCCATTTCTGGGCTCTCTATTCTGTTCCATTGATCTATGTGTCTGGTTTTGTGCCAGTACCATGCTGTCTTGATGATAATACCCTTGTAATATAGCTTAAAGTCAGACATTGTGATGCCCTCAGCTTTGGTTTTATTTTTCAACATTCCCCGGTGATTCAGGGTATTTTCTGGTTCCATACAAATTTTAGAAAATTGTTCCAGCTCTGTGAAAAATGTCTATGGTATTTTGATAGGGATTTCATTTAATGTGTAGATTGCTCTGGGAAACCGGCATTTGAACAATGTTTATTTTTCCAATCCATGAGCATGGAATGTTTTTCCACCTCTATTTGTCTTCCTCAATTTCTTTTGTAAGTGTTCTGTAGTTTCTAGAGTATAGACCCTTCACCTCTTTGGTTAGGTTTATTCCTAGGTATCTTATGGTTTTTTATGTAATTGAAAATGAGATTGATCCCTTAATTTTCTTTCTTCTGTCCATTTTTAATGTATAGAAATGAAACTCATTTCTGTGCATTGTTGTATCCTGCCACATTGCTGAATTGCTGTATGAGTTCTAGCAATTTAGAGATGGACTCTTCTGGGTTTTCCACATAAAGTATCATGTTATCTGCAAAGAGACAGAGTTTCACTTCTTCTTTGCCAATTTGAATGCTTTTATTTCTTTTTGTTGTTTGATTGCTGAGGCTAGGACTTCTAGTACTATGTTGAACAATAGCAGTGAGAGTAGGTGTCACTGTTGTGTTCCTGACCTTAGGGGAAAAGAGAGAGCTCTTTTCTTTTAGCAACACAATGCAATAACTTGTGCAGTATTTCTGCCTAGGCAAGCCCATTGGAGACACAATACCCAAGGGTTTCACTGGGAGCTGGTCATGTAGGTACCTTTTGCCTAGCACATACTAAAATTCTAGATGCCAAGAAGGGATGTAGTTAGTCAATATAAAATTTATTTTATCATTTGCACAAATAGTCTAGGCACAGTGAGCCACTTTAATCAGTTTTGGAAAGGCCAACTGGGAAGCTCAGTTTTTTTTAAATCTCCACCAGCCAGTAGTGAGCCACCTATCTGATGGTATCACAGGAGATCATGTATAAAGTCTGGACTTTCACCTTACCTAGAGATAATGAGCTTTCCTTCGCTCTCTGCTTTGGAGTAGTATCAGAAGAGAACTAGGAAAGAGGCAGAATTTTCATCATAATCCAGAAGTAACAAGAACCTCCCCACCATGATGTCCATGGGGAAGACATGAAGAACTAAAACAGTCATCACTATCCATCTGTAATGAGGACATCCCCCATCCTCTGTCAATGGAGGCCAAATGGGACTTCTATTTACATCCACCTGGAAGTAATGAGACACTACCCTACTTCTCCTGCAAGAGTGATGTCAGAGAAAGCTAGCTACAATAGCAAGAATTAATAATATCCAGAGTCCTATAAAATGAAAATGTCCAGAATTCAAACTAAAATTAGTTATCAAATTAAGAAATAGCAAGATCTCACAGTGAATGAAAAACACAATCGATAGATGCCAATACCTAGATAACAGAAATGTTAAAATTATCTGACAAAAATTTTAAAGCAGCCATGATAAAAACACTTCAATAAGAGATGATGACATGTGAAACACATGAAAAAATAGGAAATTTCAACAAAAAATTTAAGACTTATAGAAGAACAAAATGGAATTTTATGCCCCCCCAAACCCAAAGAGTAACTTTAAAAACTCAGTAAATGGACTCAACAACAGAATAATAGGGCCAGAGGAAAGATCAGTGAACTGGAAGATAGAACAGTAGAAAATATTTAGTTGAACAACAGAGAGAACATATACTAAAAAAAAATGGAAAGAGCCTTAGAAAGATGGAGGACTATGAGAAAAGATCTAACGTTTGTGTCATCAAATCCCAGAGGGAGAGGAGAGAAAGGGTGAGGCTGAATATATACTTAAAGAAATTATGACTGAAAACTTCTCTAATTTGGAGAAAGGCATAGACCTACAGATTCAAAAATCAGAACAAACCCCAAACAGGAAAACTCCAAAGAAATCCATCAGACACATGCTAATCTTCTGAAAACTAAAGACAAAGAAAAAAGTCTTGAAAGCAACCAAATAAAAACAGTATCTTACCTATGGTGGAATGATGATTTGAATGATAGTGTATTTCTCATCAGAAACATGGAGGTGAAAAGGAAGTGACACAGTGTTTTTTGGGTGCTGAAAGAACTGTCAACACACACTCCTATACTCACTTTTGGAATAAAGGGGAAATCAAGATTTGCCCAGATGAAGGAGAAGAGACAATTTGTCAATGGCAAATCTACCCTGAAGAGTGTCTAAGGGAAATTCGGTAACCAGAATGGAAATAATAAGAAAACTTGGAGCATCAGGAAAGTAGAAAGAACATAGTAAGCAGAAACAAACAAATATAATACCTTTATCCCTCCTCCTGAGTTTTTAAAATTATGTTTGATTGTTAAAGCAAAAAATATAATACTGCCTGATGTAATTCTAAAGGTATATAGAAGATATATTTAAGATATATATAAAGAATGAATAATAGGACATTAAAGAAGGTGTGATTTCTATACTTCACTCAAGCTGGTAAAATGAGAAGACCAGTAGACTGTGGTAAGCTATGCATATATAATATAATACCCAGAGCAACCACAAATAAAACTATATAAAGAAATAAACTTTAAAAGACTATAGATAAGGGGTTCCTGGGTGGCTCAGTTGGTTAAGCATTTTCCCTTAGCTCAGGTCATGATCCCAGGGTCCTGGTATGGAGTCTGGCCTCAGGCTCCTTGTTCAGCAGGAGAATCTGCTTCTCCCTTCCCTCTACCCTACCCCCTGTTCTTGTGCTCTTTCTCTTACTCACTCTCTCTCTCTCTCAAATAAATAAATAAAATCTTAAAAAAACAAAATAAAAATTATAGATAAATATAAACAGAATTATTTTCTCCTTTTTCTTTTTTTAAAATTATTTATTTATTCCACAGAGAAAACAAAAGAGCACAAGCAGGGGGAGCAGTAAAGAGAGAGGGAGAAGCAGGCTCACTAGTGGGCAGGGAGCACAACGTGAGGCTCAATCCTAGAACCTTGGGATCATGACCTGAACTGAAAGCAGATGCTTAACCATCAGAGTCACCCAGGATCCCTGAATTATTTTAAAAAATATCTTATTCACTTATTTTCAGAGATGGAGAGCACAAGAAGGGGGAGTGGCAGGCAGAGGGAGAAGCAGGCTCCCCACTGAGCAAGGAGCCTGATGCCGACTGCATCCCAGGATGCTGGGATCATGACCTGACCTAAAGGCAGCTGCTCAGGCATCCCTATGAATAGAATTCTAAAATCTTTTCTAGATATTCACATGAAGGCAAGGAAAAGAAAACAGAAAAAGAAAAATGAAAGAGACAAACATAAAGCAAAAAAAAAAATAAAATGGCATACTTATGTGCCAAAATAATAATTGTAGGACATATAAATGGTCCAAATATACCAATTGAAAGACATAGATTTGTAGAGTGGATTAAAAAAACATTATCCAACTATATGCTATCTAGAAGAAACTTACTTCAAATATAAACATATAGTCGGGTTGAAAGGAAAAGGATTGAAAAAGATATGTAACGCAAACATTAACCAAGGGAAAGGAAGATACTTTACACTATCAGATAAGGTAGATTTCAGAGCTAAAAACTTATCAGCGATAGAAACATTATATAATGATAAAAATGTCAATCCACCAAGAAGACACAGCAATCCTAAACATTATGCACCTAAAAATAAACATACAAAATATGTGAAGTGAAAACTGGTAGAACTGAAAGTAGAAATACAAAATCCACAATTATGCATGTGGACTTCAAAATTCCTCTCTAAACAATTGATAAAATAACTAGACAGAAAATCAGTAAGAATATACAGTAACTCAAAAATACTATCAACCAACACAGTCTAATTGGCATTTATAGAAAAATCTACTCAAAAGGAGCAAGATACACATTCTTTCCAAGTTTCTATGGAACACATACCAAAATAGATCACATCCTGGGCCATACAATAAACCTCAACATATTTATAGAACTGAAATCATACAGATCATGTTTCAGAGCACAACAAAAGCAAACTAAAAATCATTAGAAATCATTAAAAATCAATTTTAAATAACCTATGTATTAAAAACCCATGAAGTAAATAACCCGTGAAGTCTCAAGGGAAATAAAAGACACATAGCACTGAATGAAAATGAAAACACAAAATATCAAAGTTTGTAGAATGAAGATAAAACATTGCTGCATCAGAAATTTATAGCACCAAATGCATACATTTATGAAGAGGAAAAGTCTTAAATCAATAATCTATTCTTTCACCTCAAGACCAAAATAAGCCCAAAGCAAGCAGAAGAAAGGAAATAAAGTACAGACATCAGTGAAACTAAAAATAAGAAAATGATGGAGATTATAGGTAAATACAAATAGAATTTTTTAAAGATTTTATTTATTTGAGAGAGAGAGAGTGAGAGTGAGTGTGAGTAGGCGAGGGGCAGAGGGTGAGGGAGAGGGAGAGACTCTCAAGCAGACGTGCCCCATCATGAGCAACTCTAAAGACGTAACTGGGACAAGGGCACCTGGGTGGGAGTCCTGGGATCGAGCCCTGCATCGAGAACCACATCAAGCCCCATATCAAGCCCTGCATCAAGCCCTGCATCAAGCCCCACATCAAGCCCCACATCAAGCCCCACATCAATCCCCACATCGGACTCCCTGCCCAGTGGGAAGCCTGCTTCTCCTTCTCTCACTCCCCCTGCTTGTGTTCCTTCTCTTGCTGTGTTTCTCTCTGTCAAATAAATAAATAAAATATTTATAAAAAAGAGATATAACTGTGACAATTTAGATAAAATGGATCAGTTTTTTGAACATCCCAAGGTATCACAACTCATACACGATGAAATAGATAATTTGAATAGCCATATACTTATTAAAGAAATTGAATTCACAATTTAAAAACCCTCATGCACTGTTGATGGGAATGTAAATTGGTGCAATCACTGTGGTAAACAGTATAGAGTTTATGCAAAAAAACTAAAAATGGGAATGTCATATTCCACTGGGGTATTTACCCAAATAAAACAAAAAAAAAACCCCATTAATTTGAAAAGATATATGCATCCCTGTATTTATTGCAGCAGTATTTACAAACTCCCCCCATTCCAAACAGTCCAATTAGAAACTAAGCAGGAAATCTGAGGAGACATTTCATTGAAGAGGCTATACAGATGACAAATAAATACATGGAAATAAGTTCAAAATCATTAGCCATCAGAGAAATGAATATTAAAATCATGATGAGATAGCACTATACACCAGAATGGCTAAAATAAAAAAAATTGACAACATCAAATACTGGAAAGATACAGAGAAGCTGGATTATTCATACATTGCTAGTAGGAATGAAAGATAAGGTGGAAAACCGTTTGGCAGTTAAAACAAACAAACGAACAAACAAACAAACAAACAAACAAAAAACCAGCTAAACATTCAACTACTGTATGATTCAACAGATGCACTTCTAGGTATTTAGTCCAGAAAAACGAAGACCTATGTTCACACAAAAAAACTTGGATATGAATGTTTATAGCAGTTCTGTAAGTTTTAACACATGTATAGCTTCATGTAAAAATCAGCATAATTATTTCCATCACCCTCAAAATCTCCGTTATGTTATCTCTTTAGAGTCATACCCTATCTTCCACAATAATCCCTAGAAACCATTGATTGTTTTTTTTAAAATCACTATACTTTTGTTTTTTCTTCAAAAATATATAAATGGAATAAAACAGTATGTAACTGTGAAGAGTGGAAGATTTAATTTTAATGAATTGCAATTCATCAATTTGTTCTTTCATGGGTTGCGCTTTTGGTGTGGCTTTAAGAAATCTTTGCCTAACGCCAGGTCACACAGATTTCCCCCCATTTTTTTTCCTAGACGTTTTATAAGTTTAGACTTAACACTTAGGTTTATGATCTATTTTGTGTTGATTTTTATGTATGTGGTACAAGCTATGGATTGAAGTTTATTTTTTGTATATGGGTATCCAATTGCTCCAACACCATTTTTTGAAAGAAATTCTTTCTTCACTGAATTACTTTTGAAGGGTTTTCACATGTCCAAACATGTCAATTGTCCATATATATGTGGATCTATTTTCTATTTTACCGTTGATTATTGTATACTGCAAGCTTGCTAAACTCATTTATTAGTTCTAGTAGTTTTTTTGGTAGATTTTATCAGATTTTCTACCTAGATGATCATATAACGATGAATAAATGAAATTTTACTTCTTTTCTTTCAATCTAGGTATTTTTTTTTCCTTTTCCTTGTCTAATTGTATTGGCTAGAATGTCCAGTATTGAATAGCAATGGTGAAAGCAGACATTCTTGCTTTACTCCTGATATTAGGTGAAACACATTCAGTCTTTCATCATTAAATATGATGTTTGCTGTAGGTTTTTTTGTAGATGCCAATTATCATATTGAGGAATTTCCCTTCAATTCGTACTTTGTTGAAATCTTTTTCTGGAATGGATGTTGGCTTTCTCAAGAGATTTTTCATGTCTATTGAGATGGCCATATGGTTTTTCATTTTCAGTTTGTAAATATGGTGAATTTCTCTAAAATCAATTAGAGAATATTAAGCCAAACTTGCATTTCTGGGATATGCCCACCTGGTCATAATATGTTATTCTTTTTATACATTGTTGAATTTGATTTGCTAAAATTTCTTTTTTTGATTTTTGTCATCCAAATTCATGAGGGATATTGGTTTGTAGTTTTCTTTAATGTCTTTTTTTTTTTGGTTTTGGTGTCAGTAAATCTACTGTCATAGAATGAATTGAGGAATATTCCCTAATTTTAGTATTTATTTGTTTAAAACTTTCAGTTTCCAGAGAACTTTCAAATTTATAAGAAAATATTGAACAGAAAGTACAGAGTTCCCATAACCACTCTCTGCCCCTCCCCTGCAGTTTCTCCTATTATTATCATCTTGTATTAACATAGTATGTTTATTATAATTAGATTAGCCAATGTTGATACATCATTATTTTAAAAGTTTTTATTTAAATTCTAGTTGGTTAACATACAGTGTAATATTAGTTTCAGGTGTACAATTTAGTGATTAAACATTTGCATACAACACAGGGTGCTCATCACTCTAAGTGCATTCTTTAATCACCATCACCTATTTAACCCATCCCATAGCCACCTCCCCTCTGATAACCATCAGTTTGTTCTCTATAGTTAAGGGTATATTCTTGGTTTGCCTCTCCTCTCTTTCTATGTGCTTGTTTGTTTTTCCTTACACATGAGTGAAATCCTATCATATTTGTCTTTGACTTATTTCACTTAGCATAGTATTCCCTAACTTCAAACACGTCATTACAAAAGGTAAGATTTCATTCTTCTTTATGGCTGAGTACTATTCCATTGTATTTATATACACCATATCTTTTTTTTTTTGAGATTAAACAGATGGGTTTTCCTATAAAGTGTAAAAATTCTATAAAAACTCAGTAGTATTGTAGTAAATATTACTTTCTATCTTAAAGTCTTTCAGAGCTTTGGGCAGAGCTTATGATGATAGCATCATAAGGCATCAAATATAAACAAACTCCTTTTTTGATCTTAACCATCATACAAAATGGCTTTTTGTATTTTTCTCTGTTCCTACTGCAGTTAAAGAGCCATTCCTGGTCAGGCGAGGAGGGGATGTTTGGTTCTCCATTCAAGGTGTTAATAAAAGATAATAAAAATGGTAGCCACATAAATCTGCATAACATTGCATCCAAGCCAAGGACAATAGGAGTAACTTAAGCACTCAAGTGCACTTAGGTAATCAAATCTTGTTTTGCTTTTTGGAGTTACATGAGGCAGAAGTACTAGCTATCTAGTGTCTAATATTGCACTGTTGTAGCATAAACAGCTAAACAGAGGGGGTCAAGATGGCGGAAGGCCAGGTGACCGCATTTCAGGGAGTTCCCTGAAGAGAGCTGAATTCCAACAAAAAAACCACTACAAGACCACCGTGAACACCCATGAAACCAGCCTGAAATGTGATATTTCCCACTTCTGGACCGCCACGAGAGACAAAGAACATCGGCAAAAAGGTAGAAACAAATTGGAGGGTC
>PITA01027660.1:9152-20711 GCA_004023965.1 Spilogale gracilis | reverse complement strand
CAGAACTGCCTCTGACAGGAGAAGATGTGCTGGAAGAGGGAGTTCTGTGCTCCCCAAACCCCCAGTCCCTGAATTCCTTGAGGGTTTCCTCCTCCCACTGAAGAGAGCTATAAATTCTCTTGTATCTTGGAGTCCCTGAGGGACCTGCCCAGGTGACCTCTGGCATAGATTTGGGTGGATGGTTCTGGAAATGTTGGAGGCTCTAACTCCAGTGTGGGATCCCCACACTGGAGTCAGTTCAACAGCAGAGGACGGAGTCAGCCTCTTATTTGGCAAATTCACCCATCAGAACCCATTCTGAATGGCTCCTATTGTGGGAAATGTTTTCCAGCATCATTGAGGGGAGCAGACAGTGGGTTCCCACGGCATCTGCCATGCAAAGTATGGCTTGATTATCTACACAGCCCTGTCCTCCATTAGCTCAGGAATGCCTGGAGGGGAAAATGGTACCTTTTCCACAACCCTAGTACCCAGGACAGTGCCCAGCTCACTCCTGGCGCTGGATAAATGTCTGCAGAAGAGATCAGGGGATTGAAGCTCTGCGCAGAAGTCTCGCCCCACCACCTGGCCTCATACCCCTCCAGACAGCTGAGCCTCTCCCTGATTGTCCCATTTCTACACAGGCTCCATGCTGAACTGGGAAGGAAGAGGGTCCCCCACCCCATAAGCACCCACTAGCTCACCCTCAATGATTCATTTGAGGTGAGCTGGCTGTCACTTTGCAGAAGGGGTGGAGTGTCAAATGGCTGGGACACGGGGTGGGGAAGACTCCCTGGGGTGCAGGCTGAAAATCCTGGAGCACCGAGGCAGCTGATGGTTGGAGTCATAGGGATTTATTCTCACTGGCTGAACATGTCAAGAAAAGATAATGGTCTCTCTAAGTGGAGTCCAGGCACCAAAAAGGGCTGGCACCGAAACGGCTTCCTGAATGCAGACCAGCTTCCTGGTTACCTTGGCGCCTCAGAGGTAAGAGATAAAGATGGCCTTCAGAGGGGTCTGCAGGGGCAAGGAAGGGCATCTGCCTCAGGGCCCTCTAGGCACCAGGGGTATGGTTCAGAGCTCCTGTTTCCAGGTGTCTGGATGTGCGTAAGGGGTGCCGGGGGAAGGGCTCAGAGAAGGGGAACAAGGGAGTGTCTTCAACAAACTGGTGGAAAGGGTTTTCTGGGTATTATAAGGGCTTTCACAATTCACTGATTTGTTTCCTCCTTGCTTACTCTCCTTGTTTTACAGAGGAAGAAACCACGGCCCAGAGAAGTGCAGCAAACTTGTCTTGGTCACACAGCCAGAGAGGGGGGGGCTGGGTTTGGAACAGACAGCCTGGACCGAAGCTTGGACTCTCAACCACGACACTACTCCCGGGGCCCCTCCTCTGGGTGGTGTGCACGCCTGCCCGCCAGCCTGCCTGCGCTCCTCAGAAGGAGACCCCTCTCTGAGCTGAGACCCCCTGGGGCCGGCGTTGTGTGGCTCCTCAGCCTGACTGTGGTCCCGCTCCAGCAGGCCCTGTCACCTGATCGCAGCTAGACACGAAGTGCCTCGGGTTAGCTGGGCCAAGGCAGGTGCCCTGCGGACGAGCAGCTGCAGAGGCGTGCGGGTACCTGTGCGCGTGCGCAGAAGTAAGTACACGCGCACCCGGGTGGGGGCGGGGCGAGGGAAGGCGGGGCTCCACGTGGGGGCGGGGTCAGCCCCGGCCTCACCTTCGAAGAGGAAGGTCTCGTTCCAGTGCGGGTTCAGGTTCTTCCGCTTCACCTTGGTCTCCAGCTTGTGCTTCTTGTCTGGCAGCAGGTAGATCTTGACGAAGGGGTCGCTGGTGCCGCTGAAGTCCTTGGCTGGCAGCTCCTGGGCCTTCATGATCTTCACGGTGAGCGTAGACTCCTGGAAGTTGTAGCCGACACTGAACTGGATCCGGCCCAGGTTCTCCCGGCTGCAACCCTCGTGGGCCTCGTCCTCTTCGGAGCCTGGGGAGAGCTGGGGGCGGGGGAGAGAGTGGCAGGGTTGGCGAGGGTTCTGCTCTCCCCCCCTCCCCCGGGGGTCCCCACCACACTGGGCCTGAAGCCAAGTCCCTCCATGAAGAGCTTGCTCTCCCTCTGGTCACCATGTGGGGCTGGTGGTGTTCCCTCTCACTCACATTCACATCTGGGTGGGGATGGTCAGGTCACACATGAGAGGGCAGAGCCAGGACAGCCCCTGCACCCCGAACCCCAGAGCAGTGTGTACCCTACTCCCGGGTCTGCCTTGGAAGCCCTGGGTCTGCCCATCACCCCCGCCCCAAGCTGCCCCCCAGTGCTGCTTTTGCCTGGGGGATTCAGTTACAGCTGCTTCGATGTCCCCCCCCCCCGGCCCCCCATCCCCGCAGGTCCCTGAGCTCCCCCTCCCACTGTCCCACCTTCCACAGCCCAGCAGCGGGGCCCACTGTGAAATGCACCAGCACAAAAGCCCAGGCTGCAGAACAGATGAGGGAGATTATTCGCATCTCAAAAGAGTTTACCAGAATATTTCTTTAGAAAGTGACTCTTGGGGGTTCTGAGGATGATGTGATTTACAAAATGAGAGAGGCCAAGTTTTCGACAGCAACGTCTAATTTGTGTAAGGCATAAATTCATGTGGGGATGCTAAAAATACAGGTTCCCAGGCCCGGTCCCCTCCCCAGAAAGCCTGACTGCACGGGGCTGGAGAGGGCCCGGACAGCGGAATCATTTAGAAAGCACCTCAGCTCACTCTACAGCACACCCACACCAGGGCCACCGGGAGGAAGGGCCCTGCCTGCATTCAGCCCCCATCTCCCAGGGTGGAGGGTGGTGTAGGCATCCCCTTCCTGAGCTGATGCTGGAAAACCAGGGGAAGTTAATTTGGGGGAGGGTCTCCCAGCCAAGTCTCACTGTGGCTGCTCATGGGAATACCTGGGGAAGTTTCCTGGCTGCCTGGGTCCCACCTCAGACCCAGGGGTCCAAGCAGCCCAGTCTTCCTTCTCTGAAAGCTCCTTAGGTGACTGCCTCAGAGCCTGACTTGGGACTCATGGTGCCACAGTTAGGGCAAAATTGCTGGCCCGGTTTTTCTCCCCACTTCCCCTATAGGAGCCTTCCCTGTGCCCCCTCCTTCCTCCTAGGAAACGGCCCCAGGCTCTGAACTAGTACGCGATACAGATAATAAGAATACATACAGTGTGCACCTACGATGGCTGAAGACTCTTACATCTTCCTGACAACAGCTGGGCAAGGCAGTTATCATCACGCCCTAGCTGAGGAGACTGGCTCAGAGAGGCTAAGTCACACAGCCAAGATTGCACAGCCTTATGGATCCTCTCTGACTTGAAAGCCCACTCTTTCCACCAAAGCAGGCTTACCTCCCAGGGCAATGAGACATGCCCCCCAAGCCAGCGAGAACTCACCTGCCCCAGGGGAGAAGATTCAAATCACACTAAGAACAGTAATGACCAGGCCTGGCCTCACCCTGTGCCCTGTGCTCATTGACTCCCTCTGGTATCTGGAGGAGGCAGGCACTACCATGTCCCCGTCGGGGTGGAGCACAGAGGGGTGGTTAGCTTGCCCCCAGTCACCCATGAGGGAACAGGGAGTTGAAACTCGAGGCCAGGTCAGTGCCCAGCCATCATGGGTGTCCTTCCGGCTCCCCTCCCTTCAACGCTCAGATCCAGCATCTGAGGCTTCATAAGCCACAACCTGGTCCTGCCTGGAGCTGGAAGGGGGGCGCTGAGCTGCCTCCCCTGCTCTTCCTCACAGTGGAAGAGGGTCCCTCCAGCTCCTACCCCTTGGCCAGATCCAGGCAACCCTGCAGGCTGCCCCCCAGGACCACTGAGAATGTGGCTTCCCTACCCAGGGAAGATTTCCTCTGTGCTCCTGCCGGCTGCTGGGACCAGCCTGGAGAGGGCCTGGACTCCCAGTGCATCTTAGATTGTGCACCTGCAGACGGGATGGTAAGATCCACTTTGCGAGGTTCCTGGGACAGTGTTAACAGGCTCAGGTCTCTCTGCAGCCCAGCCTCTGCCACTGTTGGCCATGGGACTGGGAGCCCGGGGCTTGTACGAGTAGACAGGGCCAGCAAAGACTACTTGCCCCTCCTGTTCCTTCTGTAGTTTGGGTGGAGTCTCTGGTGACTGGACCCTAGGTGACCCCAGCCCCCTCTGAGGTCCCTCTGATCACTTGGCTCTTGCTTCCCAAACCGGGTGGTCTGGGGGTGAGAGGCCCAAACTGGGCCTGGCTCTGTGCCTGTTCCCAGCTTTCCCAAACCGCAGTCCCAAGCCCTAATTAACCAGCCGGGGCAGCTTGAGGAGCTGTTTCCATGGCAACCAGACTGGCCACCCCTAACAGGGCCCCAGGGAGGTGCAGCGGGAGCCCCTGCTCCAGTAGAAGCAAGCATCAAAAAGTATGTCAGGGCTGGAGTGACTCAGATGGGGGTGTGGCCTGGCCTCCTCTCTGACCCCTCTCCCTGGCCGTCTGATTCCTGACCCCCAGCTTCTGAAAGCCTGGGGCCTGCTTGTCCTCCTCATCACCATTAATGACAATGACCCCGCTTTGGCCTGGGGCTGGGCAAGGAGCCGGTGCCTGCTCACCTCTGAGCACGGGCTGAGCCCCAAGCCTGTGAGTGGGCCCTGGGGCCTACACTTTCTTCCTCAGCTCAAGGTTGGCTGTCCCCACCCCCTGGGGGGGGGGACAGAAAGTGGCAGGCAAGCTGGCTGGGAGGAAGGGACTGTTCCTTCTTGGAACCTAACTACCAGAAAGCTGTAACCAATTAAGAGGCTGGGCAGGGAGGCAGGATGGGCTGTGGCATGGCCCATCCAGATGACAGCATGGACAAGAGGGCAGTAGGGGGCCAGGTGCACAGGGGCCTATGGTGGGGTTGGTAAATAGAGGCCCGGGGAGACCGGCTCTAGAACAGGGAAAATCTGATGCCAGAATCTGGATCCAAGAGAAATGCAGATCCTAGGGCCCACTGCAGGCCTGCTGAGTGGGAATCTGCATTTCTAAACAAAGTTCTATGTGTCTAAGTCCTCTCCATATGCAACATGGGGCTTGAACTCATGACCCCGAGATCAGGAGTTGCGGGCTCTTCCAACAGAAACCAGCCAGGCGCCCCATGGGAATCTGCATTTTTACGAGATTTCCCAATGATTCAAGTGCATATCGTAATTTGAAAAGCTCTGGGCAGGAAAGGGGCAGTGGGGGTGGATGGGTGGAGCTGGCTACAACCCTACCAGGCAGAAGGGTGGGGCCCGGGGGGCTCTGGGGGCCCCAGGGAGCAAGGCAGCTGCTGTGCCAGGGACTGGGCAAGAGAACTCTGAACTCAATGATGTCAGGACTGGCAAGCGCTTGAGAGCCCACAAACCTGCTTCCCTCGCTCAGCAGGAGGGACTGGGAAGGGAACCTGGGTCCAGAGAGCAAAAATGACTTGTCCCCGCTCACGTCCAGTATGAACACATCAGACACCAGGCTTTCAACCTCAGACCCTAAGCCTCCTTGCGACTTGTGATCTGACAAAGCCCTGATTGACTGTCGCCTGCAGACCCCTCCCCACCCCATCACAGCGTCCTTACCCTGGGGCCCTGGCCCTCCAGGGGTCCCCCCCCCCAGCTCTGGGGTGAGGCACATGGCCGTGACTCACTGCTGCCACCAGGGGGTGAGACGGGGAGACTCAGTCTCCACCTTGGTGGAAATGCCCCAGAACCATAGGGCTGGGAGCCCCATGGAATGGGGTGTGCACAGAAGACCCTCAGCACAGCTCTTCTCTCCCAGGAATCAGGACCAGGGGTGTTCCTACTCTCCTTTCATCTTTGGGCCTCAGCTGGCCCCCTGTAATGGGAGGTAAGAGGAGGTCCCTGAGAGGGGGACATGAGACCCACTCCACCGGGAGCGCCCGTTCAGACCTTCCCTCAGTGGGATGCTGCTTCAAGAAATGGGACACATTCTGCTTCAAGCCTTTCCTTCTACGACCATAAAAATACCTCCCAAGAGGGGCGCCTGGGTGGCTCAGTTGTTTAAGCGACTGCCTTCGGTTCAGGTCATGATCCTGGAGACCCGGGATCGAGTCACACTTTTGGCTCCCTGCTCGGTGGGAAGCCTGCTTCTCCCTCTCTCATCCCCCTGCTTGTGTCCCTCTCACTGGGTCTCTCTGTCTCAAATAAATAAATAAAATCTTAAAAAAAAATACCTCCCATGAGTAGGTTTTCTTAAACCCAGAAAGAGACTGGAGGAAGATGGGCATTCTTATTCTCACGGGACAAATGAAGAAACTGAGGCACAGAGAGTCTATTCTGGGGGAAAATCTGAGAAAAGAACCCAAGACTTGCTCATTCACTCACCATGCTGGTTCCCCTTCCCAAGCAGACAACTCCCACGCTGTCACCAATTGTCACACAGATGCCCTCTCTGGCCCCAGACTCCCAGTTCAGCTCCTGCCTGGGGCCCCAGTGCCCTGCCTTTCTCACCATGAGCATCTCACTGGTGAGGGAGTTGACAAGGTCCGAGACGGAGGAATGCGGCTCAGTCCGGCGGTCGGACTCATCATGGGGTGTCTGACCCGGCACCGGGGCTGTGTTCACTGCCTTCCCTCCTGCAGGCAACCTGGAGGTGGGGGGAATCCGAATGAGTGCAAGTCGGGAGGTGGCCTGGGCTGGGCACCTTGGCCGGGGTGGCGGCAGCACCTCCTCTGAGACCCAAGCAGCCACCACCCCCTCCACTCCGGCAGGCGCTACAGTCTGGTCCACAGGGAGGCCTGGTCTTCCCCTAAAGCCATGCTCAGGACCCATCTCCCTCACCTTAGCACAATCCAGCTAGACCACCCCTGTGGGTATTCCCACACCTCCTGTTCCCCGAAAATCCCCTACCATCCAGTCCCTGCCTGCGTGGTGGTCTCTGAGCGTGCCCCCAGCCCCAGAGGCTCCTGGCAGCCCTAGGTGACATGTCCAAGTCACCCCCCTGCGTCATTACCTTCTGCAAACACGCCCGGGGTGCTATCTCCCAGAGGCCCCACCTGTGTTTGTTCAGCCTGAGAACACAGGTGCCCTTCAGACCTGAGACTGACCAGGTGAGGTCAGGACCACTGTCCACACAGCTCTACGATGGCAGCCGTGTTCTATGTCTGCACTGTCCCGATGCAGCTACTAAGCATTTGAAGTGGCCAGTGCGACTGAGGACAGAATATTTTGTTTTGTTTGACTCAAACTAATTTAGATTGAAACAGCCACCTGTGGGCTAGGACAAGTCTACACCCCTTGTTCCCCAGTTCCCACCCGCCTCCCGCTCTGAGGACTGTGCATGGGATAAGGCTCTCACCCAAGGTCAGAGAGAGATGGGGCACCACCGAGAAGCCCCGGATCTGACCATTCCACACGAGGCCCTGTGTGCACCCCAACTTCATGCCGCTTCCGGGAAGCTGGGCTCTCTGGCCCAGCGGCTGGGTGGTGAGCCCAGGCTCCGTCAGTTGGGGCTCAGGAAAGGGGCACTAAAAGCCTTCCCAGGGACCAGGCTGGAATATCTCATGAGGAGGAAAGGTGGGGCAGGCAGCGAGGAAAAGACAGGAAGACTGGCAGCATGGGGCTTGGGACAGGCTACAAGAGAACAGCTCTGAAAGTCCCAGAGCCTCAGACTCGGAGACACACACAGGCTAGCACACACCCTCCTGTGCTGACACACAGTTGGCAACAACAGGCAGACAGACGTGCACAGAATCTGCCGCGCCCTGGAGGGGAGGTACCAGGGCCCAACAGCAAGGTGTGCATGAGCGCGCGCGCACACACACACACACACACACACACACACACACGAGCCTGACAGACACCCGGGGGCATCAGGGAGAGAATGGCACAGCAAGGCAGGTCGACCAGAGCAGCGAGATGACACACACACAGCAATGCACACTTAGCTCCTGTGAGGAAACATCCAGGGAGACTCAGGCATGCCCAAGTGTGTGTGTATGTGTGTGAATAGGGACTGACTGAAACAGACAAAGGCAGGGAGCCATGCCAGAGACAGACACCCTGAGAATGAGACGTACACGCACCTGCTGCGAGAACCCGGCCCTGCCTAGACAGCACAAAACACCCCGCCCTGCCTGGGGCCACCCTGGAGTCCCTCCCAGAGGTGCAGCCATAGCAATGCACACACACGCACGCACACAGGGACACACACTTGCAGACATGTGCGTACGCAGACAGGCACGGGGAGGAAGAGGACACTGAAATAGCTGGAGAGGTAAAGTCAGGTTAAAAATAGAGTGGGACAGGAGGAGAGCGCCAGATTGACTGCTGAAGGTATGAGAAAGTCGGAGTTATTTTGGCCACACCACAGCATCAGCACAGCTGCAAAGCAGCCTGGGAAGATGGTCAGCGCCACTGAAGCTACCGGAGGTCACAGGACAGAGAGAGACAGAGAGACAAGTGCACAGAGAGGCAGAGGGAGAGGCGGAGGGGCCCCGTCACTGGCCCAGGGACATCCCTGTGAGGAGCAGATGGAAGGAAGGAGAAGGGGAGAGAGAGGCCAAGAAAGGTTAGTCGGAGACTAGTGAAGAAGTCTGCAGGGTGGACAAGGGGACGAGCGAGGCGGCTGAGAGGAGAGGCAGAGAGGAGGCGGGGGACACACACCAGGACGGAGGAACATGGTGGTTTTGGGGCAAGGAGAGCGATGGGGGTGGCCAGGTCCCCGCCCTGCCCCACGCCCCACTCAGGTGGGGGTGGGGCCACAGTGGACACCATTCGGATCCCAAGGAGCAATGGAAGGGATGGCAGGGGGCATGACATGGGGATGGATGTAGTGGAGGGTGGGCGAAGGCAGCAGGGTATGGGGGCCAGGAGTGGTCCTGGCCTCCTTCCTTCCTCCCTCCCAGGTCCAAAACATTCTGTTCTTGGGACCCACAGCACTGAGACTCAGGGACTGGGAGATCCTGAATGGGGGGGCTTCCAGGCCACCAAGGATCCTGGGAGGGAGGTAGTGACCAAACTTCCCATCTCCATGTTGCTTGCTAGATGCACCCCTACCTTGTTTGGGAATTGGAATGGCTGCTCCTCCTCCCAGGGACTTCCTGTCACCCAGGGAGTTGCCACTGACAGACCTTGGGGGCTGAAAGTCCTCCTCAAGGACAGCCAGCGGGTCAGCTGATGGGAAAGGGTAGGGGACCAGGGCAGAAGGGCAGACTCTGGGTCTGGGAGGCAGAAGCTGAAGAGAAAGGGACAGCTGACCCAAGCCTACCATGCCAAGGTCCAAAGAGCCAGGAGTCCATTGGAGTGGAACCCTAAGGTGCTGGGAGCCTGGTGGGGCAGTGCCAAGTTTGGGGCTGGGGAGAGTGCTGGGAAGGAAGCCCTCAGTGTCAGACACCCTCTCAGTGCCCTGGTTACCTGGGAAACACCCCAGAGGCCTTGAGATGGATGGGATGGGTGTGACTGGGTGAGAATGGCATGCGTCCACCCTGAGAGTCAGGCAGGGTGGGGGCGAGGACCCACGGCCTCCACCTCCACCCCCACCTTTCCCAGGAAGGCAGGGACAGCTGGTGTAACGGTCGGAAGGGATGGGCGTGTTAGAATACGGGCGGGAGACCTACATGGCAGAGGTAAAAAGAGGCTGTGGGTGGAAATGAAGCCAGCTAATGAACACATGGGTGATGTGAAATCTCGTTTCCAGCCTGCGCCGCCTCCCACACGCTGCACACCTCTCCCCAGCAACAGGTTTCCAGAGGTCTCCAGCCCCCCTGCCGCCCATGCCCCGCGGCCCTGGCCCCTTCTCCACGGCACTCTGGACTGGCCAGGGCCCAGTCCAGGACTCTTGGGGCGCCAGGTGGGCTGGAGGTGGTAGGCTCTGTTTCTCCCGCCCCCCAGGACATGGGCTCAGGGTGTGATACCATCTGTGCCACTGAGTGAAAGAACCCGTCCCGCTCTTCCCTCCCACTCTCTGGGGATTTCTGGCTGTGTCCACCATAGTTCAATTGTGAACTTGGAATAGGAAGAAAATGCGAGAAGCCACTGGAGGGACAGGCAGTCAGCTGTCTAACTCTTGGCCTACCCTTCCGTAACCCACACACCTCTGGTGGTGGCCTGGGACAGGCCCCTCCTGCCTTAAGAGACATGGACAGAGAATGTCAGGATCCCTGTCCAGCTCACAGGCATTGAGAGGGGCCCCAGCCTGAGGGTCTATGAGCTCAGCATGCCCAAGCTGGAAGGCGTCACCCTCTCCAGCCCTTCATTCAATAGATAAGGAAGCAGAGGCTCTGAGAGGGGCAGTGAGTGGCCCACGTCTGTAGAGCATGTATCTGCCACAACCAGAACTAGAAGGCCGGCACCCTGGCCATCAGCCCACATGCTCTCTGGGAGGCCTCTGGTCTGTCGAGAAGCAGACCCGACTGAGGTGAGGAGCCAGCCCAGGGCCAGATGAAGGGAGGCAGCCACACCAAGGGCAGGATCACCCCACCTTGGCGATGCTGCCCGAGCCCCTAACCCTCTGACATTTCCCCCGTCTCCTTTCCCACAAGTGCACCACACCGTCCAAGACAGGAGGCACCAGGAGGTGCTTCCCTGAGTTCCTGATGGCCAAGACTATGGCTAAATGCCCAGCCCTCTGCTTGGCTTGTGCAAACAGGGAGCCTAACTAGCACCCGTGGCCTGCTCTTGGACCCTCCCCCATTTCCTCCTCCTGGTACCTCAGGTTCAGGGCTGCCTCTCCATTTTTTCTGGCCACCAGGCCTCTCCCATGCCCCACACCCTCCCACCAGGGGATCCTCTTCAATCAGCCAAGCAGCTCAGCCATACTTGTGCAGTACCCCTGCGGTGAGGGGGTACCACCTTCCCCCAGCAGGACTGCCAGGCGAGAGGGAGGTTGAGGTGGTGGGGATGAGGGAGAAGAGGCTGGTGCCCCTTCCCTACATCCCCCCTGCCCACCAACCACCAGAGAAACTGGGATTTCAAGGTCAGGGGTGGGGCAGAGATGAAAGATGAGGGGCAGGGGGGAGCCAAGCAGGGAGATGGGGCAGAAAGGCTGACTTGCTCCGGGCGAGGGCAAGCATGCCTGGGGACCAGGCTTGATCCAGAATGGTCCCAGGACAGCCACACTGGCCTCGGACCCAAGGGACACCCGAGGGTGGCGTGTGTGAGGACACCAGCTGGGGAGGGGACTCTCCTCCCGCTCCAGGGTTGCTGAGGGCACCACCGCCTCATCCAGCAGCTGGGCCAGGGCTGGTGGAGGCCGGCAGCCTCTCCACGCCTCCATCTCTGCCGCTGCCGCCGCAGGCCCTCGCCTGTGCTCGTACCTCTTGTCCCCCTGAGCGTTCTGGTTCTGCTGGGTTCCTGGGTTTTGCAGGTCAGGGATATTGGCAAAGTCATCCTGTTCCGAAAGCCCTAAGACCAAGGATAGCACCACCATCCTGCCTTCCCTGCCGGAGGTGGGCAGCCCACCAGTAGGGCAGGAGGAAACAAAGAGGCCCCACAGGTAGGGGCAGGGAGGGGAAAGAGAGAGACAGAGACAGAGACAGAGACAAAGAGAGAGAAGAAAAAAGTGTAAGAAACTGGTCCTGCAGGAGAGAAACCACACACTTTAGCACTGTCAACAGTTGTAGAGCAGTCAGTGG
>PITA01027659.1:0-20597 GCA_004023965.1 Spilogale gracilis | reverse complement strand
GGGCAGGCAGAGCAGAGGAGGTAAGGGGAAGGAAACACTTATCCATCACCTTCCTTGTGTCCAGTGTGCTTTGGGTCACTGTGGGCGTGACGACAGATGTGTTCGTTCATTCAGTCAACAGATGCTTAGGGAGCATCTATTCTGTTCCAGGCACTGGGAGTAGAGCGTGATCACAGCAACCGAGACCTGAGCCGATGAGCGGGCACAAGCCTCCCACATACTGGGGGAAGGGGAGGCATCAGCAAGGGCAAGGGGTCTGGGGTCATGGTGGCTCCTTGTGTGCCATGCGTTGGCTTCCTCCGGCTTCAATTTTGAGAACAGTTCTCAGAGTCTGGCCGTCCTGGCATTTAATGCCACATCTGCCACTTAACTGCCTGTGTGGCCTTGAATAAGTTACTTAACCTCTTTGGGCCCCAGTGTCCTCATCTTCCTCAAGGGGAGGCAGCTGAAGTTACCCTAAAACAGTTGTGGAGAATAGAGTGCAGTGCCGGAAGGGCCCGCTTCCGCGGATGCTGAGCAGGGGTGTCATCGCTCTGGGGTGACCAAACACTGGTAGCGAGGGAGATCCTCAGGGGCCCCAAAATCTCCACCAGAGCCAGTGCGGGCAGGGCCGGGGGGGCAGTAGGTCACTGATCCCAGAACTGGAGGAGCTCCAAGAGGAGTGTGGCTTCACCCCGCACACCCCACACCTTCCACACCTTCCACACACTTTTTGCACCCCCCTCCCCCTCCCATCTTCCATTCCAGAAGCTTCCAGCATGAGGGTCTTTCAGGCTTCTCTAAAGAGGGGACTAATTAAGCCTTAATTGACGCAGCACTAATTAGCTTCTTAATTACACGGAACCACATGATTAGCCATACAGCAGACACTAATTGTTCATTAGGAAGCAGCCTCCCCTCTCCCCTCCCCTCTTCTAGGACGGACCAGTTAAGGCACCTAAGGGGCGTCTGCAGCCCCCACCCCCAGCCTGGCACCTGAGCCCACCCTGATGCTAGAGGGATGGGGGGGGATAGTTCCCATTGGCCAGGCCTCAAGTCAGGCACCCTCTCTGCTAAGAATATAAATAACACCAACTTCTACCACTTGGAGCACTTAGTCGGGACCCCGCAGCCTTTCTCCTTGAAAACCCCTGGCCAGTGTCAGGGTGGAAGTGTGTTCTGGAGCCCCCTTGGGGTGAGGGGACCCCAGGGCAGGCCCAGCGTGGCCAGTAAGAAGAGGGAGCCAGCATTCTCCAGCAGCTTGAGATCTAGAACCTCCAACACCCCACGGATCAGGTGCTTTCCAGATGAGAAGGAGGGGTCCATGAGGTGACAAATGGACCCGAGAGGTTCATAGCCAGTGAGTGTTGGCCCCAGCTTCAAACCTGGATCTGACTCCAAAGCCAAGCTACTTCCCACTGGTGCTGGGGCCTCCTGCAGAATGTCCCAGATCCCCTGTGTTCCAAATGGGGACCTGGAGTAGCAAGGTGCCGGTCCTCACGGAGACATTTTTCCCCAGCAACACAGCTTAACTTCTCCAGAGCAGGGGCCTCGAGAGCAGGGCCAGGCTGCCCGGGTTCCAGTCCCAGCTCTGCCCTCCCTAGCTGTGTGGCCTTGGGCAAGTCACTCTCAACCTCTCCGGGCCTCGGCTTCCTCATCTGTAAAATGGGGATAAGCTCAGTCCCACCCTACCACACCCACCCAGGCTGGCTTGTGAGCCCTGGAGGAGCGAAGGCACGAGAAGCTCTGGGACGGGCCTGCCTTGCCAAGCCAGTCACACGGGTGGCCCTTACTGTTTTCCGGAATGGAGGCTGTCAGTACCTTCAGGAGAGTATCTTGGGATTTGGGGTCCCCCACCCCTCTCTCCTGTCCTTCAGATTTCCTCTCCATTTCTACCCTTGCAAGCCATTCTTATGAGCTCTAGCTTCCGTGTCTCTGGATGTCACCTCCCTCTCCCAAAATTCTGCCCCCAGATGTGACCTTCTCTGCCCTGGCCTATCCTGGATCCCAAGCAGGCCCTCTCAGTGGCCAAGCCTACCTGGTCCTTGGGGACACAACAGAGACCCCAACACATTCCACCAGAGGTGTGGACAGGAAGGGGAGTGACACTGTGTATGGTCATAGGAACACACATCTTGCTTCTTCTAGAACAGTCTATTTTCACCTCATGCCCTCATGTCACTAACAGGGACTTCTTCCATTCTCAGAGTGTCTAGATTTGGACAATTAATGACATGAGCCCTCCCTCAGTGGACCCCCCTCCCCTGCCTGCCACACCAATCCTGAGGAGGCCTCAGCCGGGAGGGGGTGGGGCTGGGTTGTTGCAACAGAAGAGGGAAAACCAAAGGCACAGAGATGTGAGGGAGGACTTCCCCAAGCTTTCACCCCCAGCAAGGCACGGCGTTGGGATGCTAACTTGCATGAGCAGGGGAGGGCATGCTCACAACCCATGCCTCTTCTCCTCCTGCCCACCATGCTCCTCTCCTGCTCCTCCTGTTGGTACGAGGGTGCCATGAAAGGAGGGCCTCATGGGATGAGGAGGGGCAGAGGTCACTTGTGGGGGAGGGTGGCCTCTGAGTTGGGTGTCAGGTGGGCAGGGCTGGGGCCCACAGGGAAAGTATAAGCAAAGGCAAGGCCAAGGGGCCCGTGTTGAGGGAGCAGCACCTCGGCGTCTGCCGTCAAGGCTGCCTACTGGGGGAGGAGGTTGGACAGGGGACAAGTGGATTGGGAGCAGGTAAGAAAGAGGAACCTACAGAGGCTAGGGAACAGGAGCAGAAGCCTACTCTCCAAAGAACTACCCAACCAGAGGCAACGGATTCCATTAGCCATTCTCTGCCACCAACCTAAAGATCTGAGACGGGGTGTCAGGGTCCCAAAGTGCTTGACCTCGCAGAGGCTGGGCCACTTCTGTCAGCTGAGTATTGGAAAATCACCCCCAAGAAGCACCCTTGTGCCAACACTAAGGGAGAGATCAATGGTCTCTTCACAGGTGGCACGCAGGCCAGCTTGTCGGGCCCTGGGGCCACCTGACGGACACCAGGCCAAAGGAATATGGAGGCCGTCTGAGGAGAGCTTTGAGCCCCCTGAGAAGGGGCGTATTCCTTGTTGAAGAGTTGTGGGCCACCAGTGTCTTAGGGTGGGGTCGGCAGAGATTCGCTCCCTGCCCCTTGCCACCTCCTCCCACAGCTTCTTGCCCTCCCAGAGTCCTTATCGGGTCCCCCTCCAGAGAGCCAGGCCCTGCGTCCAGGGCCCAGGTGCTCCAATAACATACCCCTTCCCTAACAGCATCCAAGGAGGGGGAGAGGGTGAAGATGCCCAGCGCTGCCCCTGTCTTAGCATGCGGCGGGCAGCGCCAGCCACCCACAGCCCCGCCACGTCCCTGGTGGCGCTGCAAGAGACACAGCAAGTAGGTCACAACATTCCTCCAGATGCTCTGCGGCTTCTCATTATCTGGAAACTGTTACAGTGTGTCAAGGAAGGCCCTCTGGGGTGTTTTCCCATCTGTTGCTCTATTGCGCGCCCTCTGCTCCTCTTACCTAAGCCTGCCTGTCCTTGGACAATGTATCAAAGTTCCCTGTGCCTCTTCCTCCTTATGCATAATATGGACATGACAGGACGCACCTCCTGGGGGTCACAGAGGACTCACAGGGTTAATTCATACAGAGAATTTATGGCAGTGCCCAGCCCAGAGTAGGTGCTCAATAAACGGGGGCTACAGTTCTTCTTCAAGGGTGCAGCCCAAATCTCTCTTCCTCCAAGAAGCCCTCCCTGGCCACCCCAGCCTTACATGGGCACCCCCTCTTCCGACTTCACTGCCTACTCCTTAGTGCTTACCCTATCCTGATGAGCACCCTTTGTCCTTACTATACACATCACCTCCACACTCCCCCAGGGCTCGCTGTATTTGCATCTGTTAACTCTTTTAATCCGCACAACATCCCTGTGGTAGGTACACCAGGTGATAGGCACAACATCATTATCCCCATTTTACCGAGAAGGAAAGTGAGGTACGTGTAAGTCAAGTAACCCGCCCCAGGTCATACAGCAAGTGAAGTGATGGACACAGTCCGAAGACCCAAGCAGTCAGACTCCAAAGTCCGGGCTTTTACCCTCCACTGTAACCTCTAGTGGATAAATGTTTGGGAGGGGCAGTGGGCAGGATATACACATAACAAGTACCCATGGGCTCTGTGGAGTTTACAGTTTCGCTGGTAGGTACCCTCGGGGCCCCACCCCAGGGCTGCCCGTGTGTGTTCGTGGTGTGTGCACAGTGTGCATAGGCAGAGCGGTGCCCGAGGCTGCCCATTGCATGCATGGAGAGCTGAGACACAATGCGTTTGGAGTGTGTGCACACGCATCCAATGTGTGTTTCTGCAGTGGGGGCGTGGGAGGGGACACGTCGCTCCTTTGTGTGGCTGTCCCTCTGCCTAACAACTGTTCAGTACTGCCGAGGGAAGTGGAACAGCACCTATGTCTGGAGTCTGGAGTCTGGAGTGGTCTCAGGGCTAGTGCAGCGTGTGTGTGTGGACCGTGATCGTTATGTGATCTAAGCACGCACACACATATGTATATCTGCCTGCACGTGCTAAGCACACCCGTGCACACGTGTGTCAGCGGTGCTTGCACAGCACACTGGAAGGTGCACTTGGGCGCCCGGCGGAGACACGGGACCTGTGTGTCAGATACGTGTACGTGTGCAGGCATGCGTGTGTTTGCACACTGAGAGGCACAAGGGCCAGTGTACATAAGAGAAGGTGGCAGATGCCAAGATTGCCAAGTAGAACAGGCTGAGTATGGTGGCTGCTCCCATCCCAGCCCTGCTGCGTGATCTTGCCCGAGTTGCTCCCTCTCCCAAAGCTCAGGGTCTGAATCATTCAGACAGAAGAGAACACATGTCTCAGAGGCGTGCTGGCAGCATTCGAGAGAATGGGCCCGCCGCACACTAGTTGCTGGCTGCGTGCATGGCTATTAGAGGGCGTGTTGAATGCACAAGTATGTGTGTGTGTCCTGAGGATGTGTCCGCGTGTTCACAGACTGTGCAGTGTATGTGGGGGGGCATGTCGGGTGAGCACGCATGTGAGTGTCGTGTGCACAGCAGGGGTGCGTGCCCAAGCTGCGGGGGGTGAGTAGGTGGGGGGTGCACAGCGGCCCTGACTGTAACACGTGTGCCCGTGTGTGCTGGGTCACACACTGTCTGCGTGTGCAGGGGCTGTGCCCCTGGCCCCTCGCTCTGGGGGCGGCTGGAGATGAGGGGCTCGGCAGGGCCGAGGGGGGTATCTCTGGCTGTCAGGCCCCTGGTGGGTGGGGCGGGCCCAGTGGTGGTGACTGAGCCCCCGCTCTCCCACCAGGCCTGCCAAAATACAGTGAGACAGGGCGTAATTACCGGCACTTACCTCGGCCATTCCCCCCTCGCCGCTGCGCGTGACACACGACCCATCAGCTCCGCGTTGGCACCATTAAGGGGCCTCATTAGCATCCCGGCTCAGAGGCAAAATTACCCTCACTGCTCATTTCAAGATGTCATCAATTTTAATTTAGGGCCCAAAGATAGTACAATGGGAAGGCCCTCCCCAGCCCGCTGCACACGGAAAGGGAGGAGAGGGTGGGGGAGGGGCTGGAGGGGCAGCCAGGGCTGAGGGGGGCACAGAGCGGGAAGGGACAGAGAGAGGAGGGAAACGCAGGGCTGTGCCTGCGGGGGGGGGGGGGGGAAGGTCTGCAGGCGGGGACCTCTGCTGGCACCCACTCGGGAGGAAAAAGGAGTCGAAGGCACAGCAAGGGCTGGGCCCTGACCACCCACCCCGTCAAGAGGCTGTGATGTGGGGAGCCAGGCCACGGGTGAGATGCTGGGCCTACCACTTCCTTTCAGTTCTTCTTTTATCTCCACAAGAGCCTTGGGAGGCATATCTTGCGATCCCTCATTACAGGAGGGGAAACCAAGGCATAGAGACCTTCCACCCCCTACTCCCCATGCCCCCCCCGAGCCCCCCCATCACCTAGCAAGGCCTGGCAGAGCCACATTTAAACCAGGCCCTGGCTTTGCTGCCCCCTGCTTCCCGGACCCAGAACCTGGTGGCCTTTGGGAGAGACTTCCGGTCAGCCTGCCTGGGTGGAGGGCAGCAGTGGTCTTCTCATGCTACGCCCTGTGAGAATGCCCCTTCCCTTTTCTCTTCAGCCCGGTCCCCACGACTCAGCTTAGTGTCACTTCTCCCTTTCTTTAAACCTCTAGCTGAATCTTCCCTGTGGTTTCTGCAGCTATTTCCCTGCCCCCTCCTGCCCCAGGGACTAGCTCCTGGAGAGCAGGGACTGTCGCTTAGACACCCAAGCATCCCCGGCCTCCAGCAGAGGGCGGCTCCAAGCGGGTGCTAAGGGAATGAAAGACCATTGAGCGACTGGGGCTTAAGATGAAGGGGAGAGGGCTCGAGAAAAGACGAGGTGGGCAGGGCGTGGTGCTTGAGAAGGGCTGTGTGGGTCTATCTGCGGACACACAAGAGCAGGTGTGCCACAAAGGTGAGTTGCACGAATGAACAACTGATCACATGAGTGAGTGAACCAGCAGGTGGAAAGCACCTTGCCCTGGGTTCTTCCAGGTCCCTCCGGAGACAGAAATTGAGCTCTTCCTTCACCAAGCCTCGCAGCAACTTGACTTATCAGCACTCGTGGGGCATTTTCATTGGACCAGCAGAGCCTGGGCACGTGCCATTCTGAAACAGGGAATCCACGGGCAGCTCCATAGGCCTCTGGCCAGTGGAGAAGATTTTCCAGAAGGTGCGCTTTGGGAGGTGCCGTGTGGGTGGAGCAGTCTTCTCGTTGTTTCCAGCCAGCTCTGCCACCCTGTCTGTCTTAACTCATAGTAGGGCTCCAGGCAAGATTCCGAGTCCTGTGGGCCTCGGCTTCTCCAAGTGGAAAGGAGGAGGCCATAACCCAGTCCCCAGCTCTTCAGCAACAAAAGCAGTGGGAGGAGGGCTGGGCCTGCGGACCTGGCTGAGGAGAGAGGGCACTGCCAGTGACTGCGCCCGCCCTCCTCCGGCCCAGGGCCTGCCTGCCTCCGCTGCTGCCTGCCAGCCGCCCCCTCTTGGCCGCTGTGGGGGTGAGAGGAGCAGGAGGGCCCCATCCTGAGCCCCGACACAGGGTCCTCGCTGGCGGCGGGCGCCGCTCCCTGGCCTCACCGAAGACAGATCGCTCCCTTAATCACTCTGGAAAAGAACCCCAAGCCGATATAATATTATAATTAATTAATTCACTAAAAAGGTATTAAATTTCTCTCCCCCCTGTGGATATTATCTGAATTCATTGACCTTTAGAAAAATCACCCTCTAATTGTAACCAGGTCCAAAAGCATTTGCAGCCCGTCCCTTTTACATTAATAATATCTTCCCGGACTCGGCTCTGGCTGCTTAAATATTGTATAAATTCCACTGCCCCCCTCGGAAAAGAGAGAGCCAAGAAAAAAGATGTGGCTAAAGGAACATGAGAGGGGGGTGGGGTCCAGACCCTGAGAAGTGGGAGTTCCAGCAGGTGAGGGACAGGAGCTGACTCCAAGGGGCTCTTTCTAGCTGTTCTAGCTGCTAGGCCAGGTGGTCGGGAGGATGGGGGGGAGGGCAACGGGCTCTGAGATGGGGAAGGGTACATGGGTTTGGAGCGGGAGTGTCACACTTGGGGTTTGTTTTTAGGGGGCTGTGTGTGTGGGAGGGAGATCCAGAATGTGTATTGGACTCTTACCCAAGTCAGTTCTCCAAACAGTGAAGGAAGAATCTTGATTTAAAGGAGCAGCGAGTGATGGAAATCCCAAAGAGGACATTCTGAGACCCTGCTGCTCCCTTCTAGGCTTTGCTCCACTTCCGGCTTCACAGACAGCCCTGTCCTAGAGATGGCGGAGCGGGCCTCAGGGGACGCACTGACACCTAGGTACGAGGGAACAGAGAGCCGGTGCCACCCGGCCAGGCTTCAGTAGGGCCCACATCCTGTCCTGGCCATCTGTTCAAATGACTGGAAGGCGAACTCTCTAGGGAAGGCAGGAATAGAAAGCCACTCTCCAGTGCATACACACCAGAGAATGTGTCTGTCTTAGCCTGTGGGGCTCAGATCCCCAAACCTTCTCAGTACCAGGAGGTGAGAAGCCAGCAGCTGGTAGGGAAAGACAGACACAAGAAGTGGAGCTGAGGATGGCAGAATCCCCACGCCTCCCACTCTGGGGTCCCACATGGGACGTAAGGGTGTGACAGCTTTTCGTCCTTCCCCTGCCTAGCTTGGACCCCTTTCCCAGACCCCAGTCCCTTTTGACACTTTTGCTTGTTCTCAAGGCCTGGGGGGCTTCCTCAGTGAAATGGGAGTGGTGGTTGGATGGGTCCATCTCTGCTTTCACACCAGCCTTCTTCTTACTCTACCTTTTAAAAAATAATTTCCCCCTCGTGGACTTGAAGTCTCAGAGTCTACCAATAAAGAGCCTGAATGAAGAAATCATTCCCCTCCTGTTGAGTCAGAGATGCCCATACACACCAGTCTGGAGCTGCCGGCCTGACTCTGTTTCAGCCAAAGCTGGGGTCATGCAGACCAGTCTCAGATACACAAACCGCAGGCGCGCCGGGGAAGCTAAGTGGTTAGGTGTCTGCCCTTGGCTCAGGTCATTTTCCCAGGGTCCTGGGATCCAGCCCCACATCCAACTCCCTGCTTCTCCCTCTCTCACTCCCTCTGCTTGTGTTCCTTCTCTGTCTCTCTCTCTCTGTCAAATAAATAATAAAATATTAAAGAGAGAGAGAGAGAGAGAGAGAGAGAGAGAGAGAGAGAGAGAGAGAGAGAGAGAGAGAGAGAGAGAGAGAGAGAGAGAGACGAACCCTTGCTGGTGGCTTGTTGAAATGCTGGCGGGAGCCCCTGTGCCTGCCTTAACGGAACCCGCAGGACTGACTGGACCCCTGGGGGCGGAGCGCTTGGAATGCACAACGGAGTTGAGATTCCACTCTCCACCACTAGTGGGCGCCCGAAGGAGGTTGGGCATGGCCCTGTGGCGCCCTCTTGTGGTCAGAACCCCTCACACCCTCAGTCGGGCCCAAAGGCGGGTCCAGACCCTGCTTCCGGGGCTGCAAGCGGTGGGTGGCCAGGCTGAAGGACCTAGGGGACAAGAAGCCACCACCAGGCAGGGGAAGGCAGGTATACAGCGGTTGTGAGGGGCTGCGTGAGGAAGCAGAAGGGCAGCTCTCCACTCCATTGACTGAATCCCCAGGATGAAGAACAGAGTGGGACAGTGTTCTCATTTTGACTTGGGCGTTTGCAGACCCCTGCCGGCTCCAGTGTCCAACAGCTATCTCCCAGTGAGAGTCCAGGAGGGGCTGAGTGGGGGAGGGAGGACTCCTAAGGCAGGGACGGATTGCCGCAGCAGGGCAGGACCCCTGGAAGGAGAAGCCGGTGCTCATGGGGCTGGCTCAAACTCTACAAGGTCATCCACGGCTCCATCTGACCTTGAGAGTAATCGCACAGCTTCCCGGGGTCCAGCCACCACCAGCACCCACACGCCCAGCTCCCTTTCCTTGTCTCCCCGTACATGTTAATTGCTCCAGTGTTGATTTGATCTCCAGTTCTGCACAGAGGAAATTGCCCTCTTAGCCATTTTCATCCTGGGAGTTTTAATTTTTTTTAATTAGGCCCCTACAGCCTCTCAGGGTCCCATGAGGGGAAAACCATTTTGGTCTCTGCCTGAAGACTACGGCAAGTCGGGAAAGAACTAGGCAAAGCCCCAAAAGACCCTCTCCTCCCTCCGATAAGACAACTGGGGCTCTAGAAGCTGCCACTCTTCCCCTCACTGCCCCAAGCTCATCTCCCCATCTTTGGTGAGGTCATAAAATCCCAGGATCTCAGAGCAGAGGTTCATGTGAATTATGCTGGGGTTGGGGAACAGAAGCCCAGAGAGAGGAAAGGATTTGCTGAGTTTTCACTGGCAGACAGGACCAGAGCAGGAAATAGGGCCCTCATCCTTGACTCTGCCCAGAGTCTGGTAATCTAGCCTCCTCCCAAATTAGCTGTTTGGGTCCCCCTCTCCCCAAACCCAGAGGACCCAGCTCCTCAGTTACTAGGGAGCCTGTTCTTCTAGAGACACTGTCCAAGAGAAGAGGGGCCAGCCTGGCCTCCATGGAGCAGACAGGACCTTCTCAAGCAGGGGTCAATTCGCCCATCCAGGGAGGGAGAAAAATGTGGAGAGGTGACCACTGGAACAGGCTTTCGGAAGAGGAGAAACATGCCCCCCCCAGCCCAGGTCAGGGGTCATCTGGGCAAAGGGTGCCCCAAAGCAGCAGCTGAGAACAGAAGACTTGGTTTCTAAGCAACGGTGTCCCCCACATCACCCAGCTCAGCTCAGGCCACAACTGGAGGTGAGAAACCAGCGTGGCTGCAGCGCCATCTTGTGGCCATGAGGAGGGACAATGCTACCCCTTCAGTCCCCAAGCCCTGTAAACTGGGCTACATCTCCAGCTTCCCTTGAGGCAAATCTGGGAGGTGGGGAAAACCAGGTGATGGGTTTGTTCCCTCCTTTCTGTCTCCCCCTCCCCCTGACCCCCATGAAGGGCGTTTGAATTCTAAATCCATAATGGTGTGCATTGGGTTGAATCCTCCCGCTGTGTCTGCCCCAGACCCCTCCAAAGAGACAGGACAAGCAGGTACAAAGCACAGTGTTTACTAAAGGCACAAAGTGGGGAGCCTGGAGGAAGCTGCTCTTTCAGCAGTGACCCCCACACTCTAACAGGAACCCAGCGCCCCCTCTTCCGGCCACCCCCGCCCTCACACCACCTGGTGGAGAGCTGTTAGCACCAAAGGGGGGTGGGGGTGCCAGACTGGAGGACAGGTTTGTGACCATCTGAGTCCCAGAAAGGCAGGCCTGGGCAGCCCCGGGACCAGTCGCTGCCTCAGAGAAGGAACGTCCTGAACCCCCTCGCACGTCCTCCTTCACTAGCAGGGTTAGGGATCAGACTGAGAAGACAGAACCCTCCCAGGACCTCCTCTTACCCATAGGACACCTGTCCCCTCCCTTGCCCTCATGATTTCACCTCCAGGAGCTGGGCTGAAGGCCTACTCTGACCCAGCCCCATCAAGGGGGCGATCCCTGGGGAGTACTGAGCTGGGCAGGGGGCTTCTCCTGCCCCCACAGGCTGCCAAGCAGGCACTAAGTCCAAACAGGGGGGCCAACAGGAAGGAGTGAGGCAGAGCAGTTGGCTACTTCACACACAAGTGCAGCCTGAGGAAAGGGAGGGAGGTGACCCCGGCCCTCCCAGGCCCCGGGTCCGCCCCTGTTCCCCAGCACAGCGGTGGCTGCCCAGGTCACAGCACATCGCCCTCCTCCATGCTGAAGCTGCTCCTGCGGCTACTGGCCTTGGAGGCCTCAGGGGACATGGTGGAGAAGAGAGGGTCAGAGGTCAGCGGTAATAGCGAGTCGTCCAGGAGCATGAGGTCCAGATCCTTCTTGGACAAGTTGGGGAATGGGGAGCCATGCTCTGGCCCCAGAGCTTCAGGGTAGCCTGGGGGCCCTTCATCGCCCCCGCCCCCAAAGCTCAGGCTGTGGCTAAAGTCCAGGTGGTGGAATGGGGACGGTGGCTGAGGTGGCTGGGCTGGCAGGGGCAGGGGCGCCTGCGGCGGCAGAACCGGCAGTGGCTCAAGATCCGGGACCTCGGCCTCTAACAGCAGGGCCTCCCCGGGGCCCTCCTCACTGGGCAGCTCCTGCTTCACCACCTGTTGGGCCAGCTCAGCCATATTCATGCCTGATGGCGAGGTGGTGGGGAGGCCATGCACTCGAGCCTGCGTCTCCAGCTCCTGCAAGGGGCGGGGCGGGGGGGGGAGCAGAGAGAGCAGAGAGAGAGGGCTGGATGCACACACACATGCTTGTCAGCTACCCCACCCCCTGGACCCCCCACTGCAGCCCTTGCCCCTCCCCTTGTGGCACCCAAGAGCACACCAGGGCTCGGCTGGAAGCAAGGAGAGGGCGGCTCTGGAGTGTAGAGCAGGGTTTTTTCAAGCTACAAATCATAACTCATTATTGGGTTGTGAAACCACCAGAGTAAGTCTTGACCAGCTCCCTCTCTCTTTATTTCATTGACGTAGGCTTGCCTAGACTAGACCAGAACAGAAATGATCAGAACGCACCGCATCTATTAAGAATGGGGGTTCTTTCAGAAACTGACTTTTCCCCCGAGTATGGCTGTGCGTGCGGGACGGTAATGCCAACTGGATTGCTACCTATGAGGAAGTTTCAAAGCTGTCATCCACGTGCCCTCTGTATGGATGACCAGCCTCAGACCCGAAGAAGACAAAGACCCTGAGCACAGCCAGGATTAGAACCCTCAGCTCTGGGTGGTAGGCATGAGTCTCCCAAGCCTCGTTCTTTAGTTTGTTCTCAGCGCTGAGACTTCATGCTCCCCCAACGAATTCTAGCTCTCTGTTCCCCCACACGGTAGGTCTGCATTTTCCCGTCCCTCTCAAGGTTAGATGTAGGAAGCAGATGCGAGCTGAGGTGACAAGTGTCACCTTAGGAGGTGCATATGGCTTTAAGAGCTGGCTCTAGACGTGCCTGTCCACTAGCCTGGGTCCCAGAATGAGGGGCTCACAGACCAGAACCTCTAGCCTGTCCTTGTCGCTTAAAGCTACTGGGGACGGCCTGTGGGCAAACCATGACGTCCGCCTTCCCGCTTCACGGGTATCATTCCCACTTTCAGAATTGTCCCCCTGTTTCAGAACTGTGAGCACTGCCCCTAAGGTCAGGAGCCGGGCCAGCGTCAGGAGTCAGAGCCGCCCAAGAAGGCCAAGTGCAGGCGCCAGACCTGGATGCGGAGCAAGAGCTGCTTGTTGGTCATCTCCAGGCGCCGGGAGTGGTTCTCCAGCTCCCGGGACTTCTGCAGGTCCTTCTGCATCCGGCGGATGTAGTCCACCGAGGCCTTGAGGATGGTGCCCTTGTTCCAGCGCACGTCCCTGCGGGCCGGGCGGAAGCAGAGGCGCCGACTCAGACGAGGGGCCAAGTATGCGCCATGCGCTCCGTGGGGGAGGGAAAACCCTGCTTTGGTTCCAGAAGCCTCTGTCACCTGTCCCAACGTTGCCCACAAACCCTAGACACGACCAACCCCGATCTGTGGACAAGGCCATTCTCCATCTGCACGGAACAGACCCTCCGGCTGACTTGGTTGCTGCTACTCACCTCACTAATGGGAAGCGAACAATCCAGGGCAGCCTCTTTCCCTAGGCCTTCCATTCCTGCCACCGAATCCCACACCTGTCCTCGACTCTCATTCCTCCCAGCACTGGGCCCCCTCTGTGCCAGCTCGAGTCCAGAGGTTCCCAGCATAACTCCTCCTCCAGGAAGCCTCCCTCGCTGACCCCAGCCACACTTCTGGGACTTTGCTCATCTGTCTCAAGCTGTTCTGATTTGGGCAAAGGAGGGAATTGTCCTTCGCCTAACAAGAGATGATAAGCTCTTAGGAGGCAGCACCTAACCAGGGGATTCTCTCCCCAGCCCCTGCCGCTAGCAACCAGCACAGAGACGGGTGCAGAAAATACGCATCAGCTGCTGCTGCCCGCCCCCACCAACCCCCAACCCTTTACCCCTGTCCCCCAGAAACTGCTCACAGGTCGTTGGCCTTGGGGATCAGCATTCCCAGCTCCTTGATGCGGTCATTGATGTTGAACCTCCGCCTCCGTTCAACTAAAGGTAACAAATCCCGGAGGGAATGATTAGGAGGAGGAAGAGGACCCCACTGGGGAGAAGGACCCAGCCCAGGCAGGGTGCCTTGGCCCTTCTGGAAGGAATGAGTGACCCACAGAAGCGAGTGCAATGGGAATGAGGGGCCCAGGCCCAGACCAGACCCACCAAGGGGCTCTTGGAGGCCAAATTACCGGTCAGTTGTTAGCACAGCAAAGGTGCTGTTACCAACCCTCCCACCCCCCACAGGGCTGGAACTCCTTCCTGAGAGTTCCCAGGCTCCCTGCCCTAAAGGAAACAACCTGATATGATAAACCCATCCATTCTGAAGTCCTGGGGATTTCAAGAATATCGCTTCCCCCCTCCCCACTCCGGGCCCCTCTCCCATCCCCTCCTAAAAAGGCCCAGTGGGAAGAAGGCAGTGCGGAACCCATCCAGTCCCACCAACGAAGGATTTTAGGTCTTGGGTAGGGAAGCCTGCTAGGACCCACAAAGGTCAGAGTGGTTTCTTTGTCTTTCTTTTTTTTAAGTAAACTCTACCCCCCAACCTGAGGGTTGGGTCAGAGAGGCTCTTTGGGCAGCCCTGAGGGGAGCAAGGAAGAGGGAGGCAGGGAGAAGGGGCCAGCTGAGACTCACTCAGGTTGTGATTGTCTTTCTTCTGCCGCTCCTTGGCTAGGGCCCGGCTCTCTGCATCTGGAGGTCAGGGGAGAAGGAGAGGGGAGCTGGGAGGAAGGGAGAAGGAGAGGGAGGAATGGGGAGCCCGGGCACCGCGGGACTGGGAGGTGGTACCTGTAAGCTCTCGCTTCTGGGTCAGGTCTGCAGGGCAGCTGCTGCTGGTGACCCCCACTAGGGAGGCTGTGACCTGGGGGTCACCACTGTACACGTTCAGGCGGCTGCTAGACAGGGGCAACTGTAGGATGAAGTGGGGAGAGAAATGCGGTGAGCGACCCCCTCTCCAGGGGGGCCCCTCCCCGGGGCCCATCATTCCAGGGACACTGAGGGGCAGCTGTACTGGGTCCCCCACATCCCACTTTGAGCCTTAAGGGCTCTACAGCCAGCTCAAGGGTGTCCCTAGGCCTCTTCACCCAGCAATTCCACGGACAGGTCAGTAGGGGTGGGGGCTGAGGAAGGTGTGGCTCCTGCCCTGCAGGAGCAGTCAGCCTGCAGGGCTGACCGACCAGGTCACAGCCTTGAGGGGTGACAGATAAGGGGATTAAGTCCCAGGCCTTGGGAAGCCCAAAGGAGAAGCACCTAATCGATTTTGGAGTTTCTGAAAGGTTTCTGGAGGGTGTGGAATGTGAATTGGGTCCTGAGCAGAGAAGTGAGGGAGAGCAGGACATGCAGGGGTGGGCAGGGCTGAGCAAAGACGCGGGGATGGACGGAGCCAGAGGTCGCCCGCAGCAGCTCCAGCGGCGGGAGTGGACAGTGTGATATGGGCAGCGCAGGGCGGCCCCAGTTCCAGATCGGAGTTGCAAAGACGCTGGCATTCTGTAGTGGGCAGCCAGTGGGGGTGAAGCAGGGGCCTGGCGGGGACAGACTGGAGCTCTGGGATCATCACCCCAGCTCCTGCCACAGGGACCTCACAGAGCAAATCACGGGCCCAGAAAGCTAGGTGGGACACCAGCACCCTACCAAGTACATGGAAATCACTGAAGGGACCAGACACTTGCATCCTCTGGCCCTGTCCCTCTTCCCAGCCTTCAGTGCTCAGCCGGCAGCAGGTTTCAGACCCATCGGACCCCGACTGGTCCCATCGAGCCACTGGGCAACGCTGCCAGGGCAGCTGGTGTCTGGGACTGACTCTTCGACTTCCCACTGCAAGATTGGGGGCATGAGCTGGGCCCAGACTCAGGGTAATAGGGCTCAGGCCTGAGGGGCAGGATTGAGCAGCTGAGGTTTAGGACCTTCCCAAAAAGGGCAGGGACACCCACAATTCCACCTGCTCGGTGCGAATATCTGTCACCCCGTGCAAAGCTAGTCGCCATTCCTGGCCTTATCTAACATTCCCACAATCCTGTAGGTAGACGGCATCATCGCCATTTTGCTGCTAAGAAAAGTGGGGTTCAGAACAATTAAGGGACTTTCCAGGGTCACAGCCAAAGCCAGAAGCTCAGCCTCTTGATTCTAAGGCTGGCTCCTTCTCCTCTGCTACCACACCTCTGCCTGTGAGGCCCAGAAAGCCTTCACACTGCCAGGAGGCTGCTGGAGGGAGGGGACAAAGTCAGCCCCCATCACTTGTCCCATGGGGTGATGGACACAAGCCTGTCTCCGCTGGGCCCTAGGCTTTGTACAAGAGGGAAGCCCCAGATCCGAAAGGAATTTATCGGCTCCAGGCCACACTGCTCCCCTCCAGCAGTGCTTTCCTGTCTCCTCTCTGCTGAGGCCCAACCCAACTACTTCCTGCCCCTTCCCCAAACATCCCCCAAGGAACCTTTCCCCAAGTGCCCAGGCTCGTCTCCTCACTGAAGCCCAATGGTGCATGCAGGCCAGGCAACTCTCTACGGAGTCATAGTTCTGCTGGGCCTTGGGCTCTGGTCAATGATTTGACAGAGGTGACTCTCACCTCTGCAGCAAGATGGCTCTGCCCAGGTGAGGACCCTGTCTCTAGTTCATTCCAGGCTCAGGGCCGCTGTAGACCGTCTACCTCCTCCCTCTGACACACCCACCCCGCCCTGGCCAGCAGTACCGTGTTGGGCATCTGAGTTTCAGGATTGATGAAGCCCAGGACATCATCCAGACACATAATGTTGTCAATGACATCGAACTGAAAGAGAAAAGTCCATCTGGGGAAAGCCCACTAGGAGAAAGGCACAGGGAAGGGGCACTGGGAGAGCCACTGACCTGAAGGAACCCTGGAGCCCACCTCCTCTAACCTGCTCATCTCAGAGGGAAAGAAAAAAGGTCCAGAGAAGGGAGGCGTTGTCCGGGTCCCTCAGGCCCAAAGCCAGGGCTCTTCCTAAGGAGCAAGTTGCCCAAGGAGACTGTTTCTATACCTTCTGTCTGGACATGACTTTGCAGGTGTGCTGGGCTTTCCTCTAAGAGTCTCCTGTTTCTCCTGAGCAAAGTTTTCAAAAGTAGGGAAGAGACTTCTCCTATGAGACTGGGGCTCCCTGAGGCAGGGCTGTGTCTCCTCCCTCAGACCCGGAGGGACTCTAACAGCAGCACCCCACCTCTACCATCAGACTAGGAGTCCCAGTTCGGCTCACGGCATCCCCTGGCCAGCCGCTCGCTTACCTCCCTCTCCGGGTTGGAGCCAATGTGCAGCATGGCCATGGGGCTGTTGGGAGCACTGTTGCCGGCTGAGGAGGACATCACGTGTCCGGCCCGCAGCCCCGGGGAGGCAGCGGGCAGGGGCTTCGGGGAGCCCTGGGCCGGGCTGCTGTGGGCGGCAAACTTGTTCCCGTAGGTCTCGGACAGGTACTCGCGCACCTTCTGGTCCCGGGACTGCTGCAGGTGGTAGGAGGTGGGGTTCTCCAGGTAGGACTGCACCTGGGAGAGGCAGGGAGAAGGCCGAGGTTCTAGGGGTCCTGCAGCCAGGGTGGGGAGGGGGGCCAGGCCCTATGCTCAGGACGGGTCCTACCTTCAGGACCTCCCCAGGCACGGGAGGTGGAGGCTGGAAGTGGACGGGGGTGTTGATGGCCGGGGTGGGCGGCCCGCCCAGCTGCTGCTGCTGCTGCAGGTACTGCAGGACAGCCTGTTGCTGCATGCGCTCCCGCTGCTCCTCCTGCTGCGCCTGCTCCCGCATGAGCTGCATGCGCAGCCCGATGCGTGACGCCATGGCGGCCACCGGCACAGCTCCCTGCGGGCGGGTGGGGGGGAGCAGGTCTGTGAGGCGTAGGCCCTCTTCCCAGCACTGGGTCTTGGGGAGGGGGCCTGGACCAGGGGAGGGCACCCATCGTACAGGAGAAGATACTGAGGCCCAGAAGGGAGAAGGGGTTTGCCCAAGGTCACCGGGAAAGAGGGCGACAGAGCTGAGATGTGACCCCCAGTTTCCCGCTTCCTGGGCCAGCAATGGAGACCCTCTCTTCTTCATTCATTGCAGCTGGTCAGCCCCAAAACATTGGAGTCAGTCTTGACTCCTCTCTTCCTCTCCTGCCACGTGGTGATCCTGGCAGATCTGACTTCACATATGTGCATCTGCCACAGCCTCCCAGCCACCGATGTGGGCCCAGCCCGTAGCAGGCCGTCTGTGCCTTCCTGAAGGAGCCTCCTAATGTTCAGACGCCCTCCTTTCTTGCCCTACAACATTCTACTCGTAACTCAGTAATCAGAGGGATCCTCCTGTTAAACCTTCTTAAGTCAGATCCTGCCCCTCCCTCTGCCCAGAATTCTCAATGGCCCCCATTTACCTTAGGGTAAAAGCCAAAGTCCTTCCCCTAAAAGGCCCTCTGTGATCCATCCCCACCTCATAGTCCCCTCTGCCCCTATCTCCACCTGCTTTCTCCCTTGTTCCACCTGCTCCAGCCACACCGCCAGCCTCCTTATAATCCCTCCAACACAGCGGGCACGCTCCCACCTCAGGGCCTTTGCGCTTGCTCTTCCCTCAGTCTGGGATGCCCTTCCTCCAGATACCACTCATTCCTTCACCTCTTCAAAGGCTCAAATGTCACACGTTCTTACAGAGACCTTCCGTGACTAACCTATTCAAAATTGCAAAATTCCCACCTGCCCCCCCAACACTCCCTATGTCCCTTCCTTGTTTTTCTCCCTAATACTTATCACCATCTTAACCATTATGCATCTTTGTTTAGTCATTTCATTCACTGTCTATCTCTTTCTCACTAAGAATGTAAACTCCCCTGAGGGGAAGCATTCTGTCTGTCCGGTTGCTGTTCTGCCCTCAGCCTTTAAGCCCAGGGCCTGGGACACCACAGATGTTCTGCGAAGGTGGGCAAGGAATGACTTCTATTTATGAATCCAGTACTGGTGATAACAGCCACAAGCTAACGATAGCCTCTGAGCTTGTGGAGCTCAAGTCCACAGGACAGTACAATCCCGTGCAGAGCGTCACCTCAGGGCACCTGGTCCTCAAGGGCCTGGGGAGGGCTCCCACCACCCAGGATGTCAGCCCTGACCATGGATGGGTCTCAGCGGGACGGCGGACTGAGACCCACAGGCCTAGTCTGGGGGAGGAAAAGACAGATGGGGCCCCGCTGCAGGCCCTAGCTCACTAAGGGACTCTGGCACATTGCTTCCCTTTGGAGGCTTTGTCTCCCTAGGCACAAAAAGAAATGGTTGGACTAGGTGATTTCTAAGGTCCCTCCCAGCTAAGAGACTCCCTGAAAGGCACAGAGCCCCCAGGGGTTCCCCAACTCCATAAAGGTTCCAGCAGAGGGTCCCATCTCAGGGACATTGCAAGAGGCCACATGACTTCAAGGCTGAGCAAGCATTATCAACCAGGGAAGACCTGGACTTAAACCTCAGCTCTGCCGCGTCTTGGCTGTGTGACCTTTGGCAAGTCACTTCACCTCTCTGAGCTTCAGCTTCCTCATCTGCAATTAATATGTCAGAAGCTTGGTGAGCATGTTAAGTGGAAAGGTAGTGTGTTGCACAGCACATGGAGGCTAAGTCCGGAAGTAAAGGATAAACACACGACTGAGAGGGTCAGCTGCAGTACAGACCAGAGGCCAGTGCTGTGTCCCGGGGATCTTAAGAATGAGACCCAGATCTGTGGTGGGTAGCAAAGGAAAACAGCATCGCCTAATGCCAGACATCAGACTAAGTCACTACGTACCTCGTGGAAGGTACGTACCTACTGGCAAATAGTCACTGAAAACCACTGGGTCACAGAGATCATAAGTTGCATCTCTTTGAATATTTACTCTGTGCCAGGCGCTGTTCCAGACACTTCAACCTCTTACAGCCCCACAAAGTGGTTTTGGTTATTAATCTCCTTTTACAAATAAGAAAAAACAGAGGCACAGGAGGCTCAGTATCTGGTGATAGAGACAGAGCTGGGACCCAGTCCCACGTGACTCCCCAGCCCATTGGGGAGGGGCATGGTGGGGTGGTGACCCCTCTCCACGCAGAGCTGGGAAGGAGCTTGTCCTGGGTTGCACGCCTGGTTGGCTCAGGGCCACAAATGGAGCCCAGATCACCAGACCCCAACCCAGGGCTCCTTCCACCACCATAGTAGCTTCCTTGCAAAGTGGGTCCACATCTTCGCTCAGAGTACTCAGTGACTCCCATTCACCTTCCTTCCTCCCTTCTCTGCCTCACAGGCCAGGAATTAGTGAATCAGCCCCAAGGGTCTCTCTGCCCAGCTCCCAACAGGACAGCCCCCAGGAGAAAAGAGCAGACACCACCTCCCACCCAACCCCCCACCTCCCCTTCTCTGTTCTGCAGCTGGGACACAGCTGCAGCCCCTGCCCCTTTCCTGGGCTCCTATACAGGAGTAGCCTGTCTTCACCACCACCCCAGCACCCACCCCCTGCAGCTCTGCAGGCCTCACAGGCTCTGATCCCAGTCCAGCCCCCTGCCCTGCAGCTGCCGGCCCTGCACCCCTGCACGCTCACACACGTGGCACCCGGCAGCCTGCCCCTCTGGAAACCATCTGACTTCAGTCGGTCCCTCATTGGAGGAGTGGCACCGGGCCTGGCAGTGCCAGTCGGCACAGGGAGGACTGGGGGAGAACGAGCCCCTTGTTTCTCTGACAAAGGGCTGGGTGCCTCTCCCAGGATGAGCTAGAGCTGGCTGCCACAGCAGAACCTGGGCTGCATCCTGCTCAGCCTCTCACTGTTTGTGCCAGCCTCATGCTGTTCATTTGTAAGATGTGAGCGGGAATCCCAGGCCGACCAACCCTACCGGGTCTGCGTGAGCCTCCTGGGAGAGGCTATCGGAGGATCGTGACCAGCAAGATGCGCACTGACAAGTGTTGGGAGCCTTAACCTGTCCACCATCTTCTGACAGAGGGTGGCCCAGGGGCACAGCAGAGTGAGGCTTCCACCCCCCC
>PITA01027658.1:0-20613 GCA_004023965.1 Spilogale gracilis | reverse complement strand
ATCTAGGGAGGGAAATGAAACAACAGAGACTTTGAACACAGAAACAAACTGAGGGACTTGGAGGGAGGGGGGTGGAGGGATGGGAGAGCCTGGTGGTGGGTACTGGGGACACCTAAAGCGTGGAGCACTGGGTGTGGGGAATGGGGAATGAATCTTGAAACACTGGAAAAAAAAATTTTAGTAACAATAAAAAAAAAAAGGCACAAATATTTTTAATAAATATTTTTAAATTAAAAAAATTAAAAAAAAAGTCTTGGTCTTTGGATTTAAATAGATTTAATTTCTAAAACATCTGCTTAAATGCTTTGATAATAATATTTTGGTATATTTGGTTTCCTTTAGAATCCTATATATTTTATTTTATGCTTTATTTTTTTTTTTCCAAGAAGGGATCCACACACTACAGCAGACCCCCAAGGGATTCAAAGCACGGGGGAATTAAGAAGACCTAGGGGCACCTGGCTAGCTCTGTCAGTGCAAGCGTGTGACTCTGGATCTCAGGGCTGTGAATTCAATCCCCACACTGGGTGTAGAGATATCTCTTAAAAGAAGAAGGAGAAGAGGAAGAAGAAAAAGGGGAAGGGAGCGGGAAACAGGGAAGGGGAGGAAGATGAGAAGGAGAAGAAGACCTAAGGAGCACTAGTATTACCCATTTTCACAGATTGGGAGACTGAGGCACAGAAAAACCTGAGTCGTTTACCCAAGGTCAAAGGGCATATGAGGAGTAGAGCAAGGATAAGAACCCAGGTAATGGGGCTCCAGAGTGTATCCCCTTCACCAAGACCCCATGGCTGCCTCTCTGAGGCTCCATGGCAGATCCAATGTGAGATTTCGGAGTCCCCATGTCCTCCCCACAAGTAAGGTAGACCCTCATTCGTGCTTCACATAGCAGCCAGGTACAGTCAGTGAAAGCTTTACTGGCTTCCCCTGATATCATCCTGCTTGCTTTGGCCTTTGCCTCACTGTTCCAGCCCCTCTCCTTCCCTTCTCTCCTCTGCCTTCCAGCCTGACTAGTTTCCTTCCTCCACTCCCCAGCCTTTGAATATAACCTCTCCTCTGATGGCATGCTCCTTCTCCCTTAACTTCCTTCTCATCCTGTAATCTCCTCTTTCCTGTCACCACCTCACAGAGGGCTTCCATGATTAACATTTCAAAGTAAATTTTCTTGGTTCTCTTTTTGTATTTTACATAGTGATCCTTTCTCTGTTCTGGGTTATTGCAAATATCTTCTCCCCATTTGGGGCTTATGTTTTCACCTTCTTTATAGAATCATTTGGTTAGCAAAATGCTTAATTTTAAAGATTCAAATTGATCGACTCCCTGAAAGTTTGTATGCTTTGTTCCTTGTTTCATGAATGTTTCTCTATGACCAAGGGCAGGGATATAAACTTGTGTTTCTTCCTAAAAGTTTTAAAGCTTTGCATCTTACATTTAGGCCCTCAATGCAGCTGGAATTGACTTTGAACGCTGTGAAAAGGTGATTCTTTTTTTTTTTTAATTTATTTGTTTCTTTGACAGAGAGATAGAGCTGGAGAGCACAAGAGGTTGGGGGGAGGGGGGAGTAGGAGAAGCATGCTCCCCGCTGACAGAGCCTAATGTGGGGCTCAATCCCAGGACCCTGGGATCGTGACCCAAGTCGAAGGTAGACACTTAACCAACTGAGCCACCCAGGTGCCCCAATTTTTTTTTCCTTGTATGGATAACAAGGTGTTCTAACATTAATTATTGAGTTGTCCGGTTTTCTCCCACAGGTCCCATGTGGACCTTTTGTTTCTGGGGTCTGTTAGCCAATCCCTGGACCAACTACCCACTTTATTTCATATAGTCCTTTTTTTTAAGATTTTATTTATTTATTCAACAGAGAGACCACAAGTAGGCAGAGAGGCAGGCAGAGAGAGAGGAGGAAGCAGGCTCCCTGCTGAGCAGAGAGCCGGATGGGATGCGGGCCTCGATCCCAGGACCCTGAGATCATGACCTGAGCCGAAGGCAGAGGCTTTAACCCACTGAGCCACCCGGGCGCCCTATTTCATATAGTCTTAACATGTGTTGTGGCAAGTTGCCTTTACTAACTTTTTTCTTAAGTAGTGTCTTGCCAATTTTTGCTTTTCTATGTAAATTTTTGAAACAGCCTGTCAAGTTCAACTTTAAAAGCAAACAAATAAAAAACCTGTATTGAGATTTTCATTGGAATTACTTTATGCCTTCAACATTAATTTGAGAGGAATTTGCATTTTTAAACTATTGAGTCTTTCTGTCCATAAACGGGAATTAACTCTGCAATTATGTAAGTCATTCAATGATTTTGTTTGGGTTTTTCAATGAAATGCTTTTGATTTCTAATTATCTCTATGAAATCTTATGCATATTTCATTACATTTCTTTCTAAGCTAGATAATTTTGCTGTTATAAATAGAATCTTAGTTATATTTCCTGTTTATTGCAAGTGCAGAGACATGTCATTAATTATATTGAGATATATTCCACAAATGTATTAAGTCAAGTTACTCAGATTATTTTATGTGTCTTCTTTTTATGTATACATATAAATCATCAGCAGATGGTAGGAGTTTGGTTTTTTCCCTTTCTAATATTTATGCATTTAATTACTTTTCTTATTTTATTGCATAAGCTAGAAACTCCAAAATAACAGTGAATAAAATACTTTTTCTTTTCTTGATTATGGTCTTAAAGATTTTTTTTTTTTTATATGACAGAGAGAGAGATCACAAGTAGGCAGAGAAGCAGGCAGAGAGAGAAGGGGAAGCAGGCTCCCCCCACCCCAAGCAGAGAACCTGACATGGACCTCAATCCCAACACCCTGAGATCATGACCTGAGCCGAAGGCAGAGGCTTTAACCCACTGAGCCACCCAGGCACCCTTTATTTTGGTTTTAAAAGAAATGTTTTTAACACTTCAACATAGAGCCTGATGTTCAGTTAAAGGTTTACGTGAATACTGTGGGGTTTTGTGAGATTTTTTAAAAATTATTATTTCATTTGAGTAATCTGTACCCCCGATGTGAAGCTCGAACTCATGACCCCGAGATCAAGAGTCCCATGCTTTTCCAACTGAGCCAGCCAGGCACCCCGAGTATGCATGGTTTTTTTTTAATTAAGAAAGTTGCCTTCTAGTCTTAAAATTTATCGTGAGTTTTATCATAAATGTTTGCTGAGATTTAATGCTTTTTGTTCACTTACCATAATAAAATAAAAATTAATTTATTGCCTATGTTTTGTTCATGTAGTAATTTAGTGCACTTAACAAGGTTGAACCAACCTTGCTCTCCTTCCTGGTTGTGATACATTATGGTTTTTGTTTTTTGGGTTTTGTTTTTTCATTAACAGATTTCATTTCCTTAGATTTTGCTTAGAATTGTGTGTTTATGATCCTCAGTACATTTGGGCCATTAATTTTCCTCTCACACTGTTTTTGTCAAATTTTGGTGCCTGGGTTTTATAAGCCTCGTAAAAATGCGTCATGACGTAGTCTCTCTTTTCCTGTTTTTGAAGAGATTCTGTGTGATTGGATTTGTCTGTTCCTTGAATGTTTGGTAGAACTTGCCAGTAGAAGCATCTGGGTCTAGTACTTTCTTTGGGAAAAGGTTTTTTAACAGAATCAACATCCTTGCTGTTAGGCTATGATAGATTATAAAACTGGCTACAATCCTTCATTCTTCTGTTTATCTATGGCCCCTCACCAAAGGGATATCTACGTTCTCACCTTTGGAATCTGGGCTAGCCTGGGTGAATTTCTTAGTCAGTAGAATGCAGTTCTTCTCCTGTACTGTTTTCAACCACAGGTCTCCCGAGGCTTTTCACACTTCTGCTCACTCTCTCAGAACCCTGCCTACCACTTGAGCAACCTCAACCTAGCCTGTCAGAGGATGAGGGACCATAGGGAGGTCAGTCCAGGTGTCTCAACTGAGGCTGCACCGTACCATCCTCTAGCCAGCTGCCCTTAAAACATGTGTGAGAGAGAGTTCAACCTTAGCTAGTGGAGATACCTACCCACCCTGCATCCAGCCAAAGACATACTAGTAAGCCTACCCAAACCATAGGAACCATCCAGCTGACCGATTGACTTCTGCACAATAAGTATTTATTTAAGTCACAGAGTGGTGGGGTGGTTTGTAGATAACTAATGCATGTTTCTTTTTTTTTAAGATTTTATTTATTTATTTGACAGAGAGAGAGATCACAAATAGGCAGAGAGGCAGGCAGAGAAGAGAGGGATGTGAGAGTCAATCCCAGGACCCTGAGATCATGACCCGAGGGGAAGGCAGAGGCTTTAACCCTCTGAGCCACCCAGGTGCCCCTAGTGCATGTTTCTTGAATCCATTTGGATAATTTATACTTTTCTAAGAATATGTCTATTTCACTTGAAGTTTTAAAATTTATTGACATGAAATTATCAATACAAATCTCATATTTTCATTTTTTTATTGCATCTTTCATTTCTCCCCTTATAATTATTTTCTTTGGGTGTTCTTTTTATGTGATTCATCTTATAAGAGGTTGTCAGTTATATCACTTTAATAAATCAACCAGTATCTGTATGTGGAGATCATCTCTATTGTATATTTGTGTTATCATTTATCAGTGTCAGTCTTTTTGTTGTTCTGTGCCTCACTCAACTTTCTCTGGCTTTTTTCTCTTTTTTTTGTTTGTGTGTGTGTTTTGTTTTGTTTTGTTTGAAGACTTTATTTTTGACAGACTTTTTTTGTTTTGAAGACTTTATTTTTGACAGAGAGAAACACAGCAAGAGAGGGAACACAAGCAGGGAGAGTGAGAGAGGGAGAAGCAGGCTTCCCGCCTAGCAAGGAGCCCAATGTAGGGCTCGATCCCAGGACTCCAGGATCATGACCTGAGCCGAAGGCAGATGCCTGAGCCACCCAGGTGCCCCTCTTTTTGTATTGTTTTGTGTAAGGTGTATGTTAGCTCATTTATTTTCCTCCTTTCCTGTTTTTAAATATAATCATCGAAGGGTACAAAGACATCATCTGAAGTTGTAAAATAAAGAACACTTTAGCTGCATTGCACAAGTTTCACAGATAGTGTTTTTGATATCCCTCAGTTGGAATGCCCATTATCATTTCTCCTTTGACAAATGCATCATTGAGAAATATGGCTTATTATCTAAATGAAAGAGTATCTAAATTTGTCACTAATAGCTGACTTTACTTTTCATAGACAGTGCTGCAGCCAGCTCATAGTGACTCACAAGATGTGATTGTTGGAGATTCAAGAATTTTGTAAACCAAAAAAAAAAAAAAGAATTTTGTAAATCTATTGTTAATAAATTGATAGTCTGAAATCAGCTGTAGTGGGACTATTTACACAACAGAAATCTGGAAATACTATAAAGCAGGGCTTTTATTTTTCCCAACAGAGCAATTTTACCATACTATTGCTTATATGATACCAAGAGCTTGGAATGTGTTGATACTTGCTTTACGCCCCAGTGCATGGCCAAATGTGACAATGTTGCATGTGCGCACACAAAGAGAGGTTAATTCCTGTTATTAGGAATGATACTCTGTATCTCTTCACTAGATTTGTCTTGCTAATCATGTTAAGTCTTCTATGTACTTCCTTTTTATTTCCTTTATCTATTTTTTATTTCCTTTATCTTTATCAATTATTTTTGAAGATTTTATTTGTTTGTTTGTTTACTTATTTATTTAGAGAGAGCACAAGTGGGGAGAGGGTAAAGGGACAGGGCAAGAGAGAAAATCCCAAGCAGACCTCACCCTGAGCATGGAGCCTGACAGTGGGCTTGATCTCACAATCATGAGATCACAGTGTGAGCCAAATCAAGAGTCAGACACTTAACCAACTGAGCCGCCCAGATGTCTCTATCAATTATTGATGAAGTTTTTATTCATTGGGCACCTGGGTGGTTCAGACAGTTGGGTGTCTAGCTCTTGATTTTGGCTCAGGTCATGATCTCAGGGTCATGGGATCGAGCCCCACATCAGGCTCTATACTCAGCAGGAAGTCTGCTTGAGATTCTTTCTCCCTCTGTCCCTCCCCCCCTTGTGTTTTCTCTCCCCCCCCCAAATAAATAACTAAGTCTTCAAGAAAAAAAGAAGTTTTTACTTAGTATAGTAAGGGGCTTATTCACTTTTCTTTGTGGCCTCGAAGCTCTTGCTTTAGGTATTTTGAAGTTACATTATTAAAAATGTAAGTTTAGAATTGTTCTTTCTCATGAATTGAAACTTTTGTCAACATATAGTGACCCTTTTCATCCCTGGAAGCACTGTTTCCACAGGCACAGGTACCCATCTTCCTTTAGGTTAGTAAATATCTGCCCTATTTCGTCAGTCTTTTCATTTTCAATCTTTTTGTATTGCTGAACTTTTTAAATGTCACCTAATAATCCCTGATTTCTTTCAGAAATGTTTGGTTTATTTTCATCTATTTGATTGTCACAACTGATGTATTTGGATTTATTTCTACAATCTCATTTTAAGCTTTCTTTTGACTGCCTTCCACTTTAGACTGGGGGGGGGGGGGCCCTTCCTAATACTTTGTTCTCTCCACCAGCTTGGGAGTTTTGTTGTTTCTCCTCACATTTTTGGTAAGTTATTTCCTAAAGTTTCTAGTGGTTTTGTCTGTGAATGTCATTTCTAGATATTTTCCGAGACTTGGATTGAAACCTGGTTGTGTTTCCTCATGGAGGATTGAGATTTTCCGTCTGCCAGCCGCCTTACAACCATCTTAAGTTACATCTTTGGTCCTCTGTTTGTTGAGGCAATAGATCTGACACCAAACCCGCAATTGCCTCCTATCACAGGTTTATGATAAGGAATTCTCAAGGAATTCTGTTATCTTACTTTCTCTACCCAAACGTTGGAGCAGGTACTGTCCACCCAGTGTCCCCTCATTAGGTGTTTTTTTCAGGTCACTCTCTAAGACTGTTGCCCTGTGTTCTCCTGGATTTATGTAGAGGTTCATCCCTCCAGCCTTACACGCTGCTTCTTGTCCCTAACACATGGCTGATTAAAACCCAGGATTTAGGGGCGCCTGGGTGGCTCAGGCGGTTAAGCATCTGCCTTCAGCTCAGGTCATGATCCCAGAGTCCTGGGATGGAGCCCCATGTCGGGCTCCCTGCTAGGCGGGAAGCCGGCATCTCCCTCTTCCTGACACTCCCCCTGCCTGTGTGCACGCATGCTCACTCTCACTCTCTCTGTCAAATAAATAAATTAAGTCTTTTTTAAAAATAAAAATAAGAAAAATAAAAATATTCATGGTCTTTATGCAATCTAAGTATTACAAGTTTATGACCATGTTGTAAAGCGTTTTTGACTCCTTTTCTCTTAATACACATGTTTTTTGAAGGCTTGGTGCACCAATTTAGGTGAGTGAAGGGCCAGATGCCCCAAGGACATCAAGTGCACTGTGAAAACAAAGTACTAGCAATACTGTTTACCCTTTGACCATCCTATTCCCAGTTTCTGCTCCAACAGGTTTTATTTATTTTAAGATTAAAGCAAATCACCAGTGAACATATAGTTATTGCTTTTATGGTAAAATACAGACACGTAAGCCAGAGGCATCAGTGGATTCTGTCACCTTTGAAAAATGATTTTCTTTTTTTAATGAGCTTTGTTTTTCACTCATGGGTAACCTGATAACATTTCACAGCCTGAAATCCTTCCCTGAGCTAAAATAACCTGTTGAAAGTAAGTGTAAACCAAGTCTAGGCTAGAAGAGCAGAGATTTTTCTTTTTTTTCTGAAGTTCCTTAAATCTGGAAACATGTCTGGTCATACTATTGCAATATGGAAAAGAAATCGTAATTAAATTTCATTGAGTCATAAGTGACACTGACATTGAGTAGTTGTATTATATTAGAGAAACCTAAGGCTCATCAATACACTGATTAATATGTCTACTCCAGGCTCTGTGTCATCTTTAGTCAATTATGGTGCTCCTCCACTGGGCCTCAGAATACTTCTTAACACAGAACAACAGGAAAAGAAGCCTAAATGTCATTTCTGGTTCTCACCGAATTAAAGCATCACACCATTTGCCATTTGCCAGCTAAGCAAATTCTGAATTCATCTCTTTAGTTTAGGTTGTGGGTTTTATGCTGGTTCACTTAATGCCTGGAAGTTCAAGGGTTGATTTCAGATGTTTGGTGATACTTGCTTTCTAAGTTTCTTTTTCACAGAAATAATCTATTTTTCATTTATTCTGCCTCTGTCCTACCATAACTTATTTCCTTCTCTCTCTTTATAACAGTTCAAAACAAAAATAGTATTGTTTACAAGTTAAGGAAATTCCTAACAACAAAGAAATGTGCAATCAGATAAATGAAACTCTCTTATTTTCCATAAAGTGAACTTGGTGGCTCTGGTCCCTCCTGAGCATGCTGGAAGGAGATAAGCTCGATATGGCAGCAGTGAAAGTTGTGATAACAATCAGCAAGTGATTTTTTTTTTCCACAGTGAAGAGATTTTCCATCAGATTTCATTTGACCTTGAGCACTGTGTTAGCAATGAATAATTAATGGTACTTATTACAGTAATGCTCCACTTAACTGACATTATCAGGGAATTAGATGCCCTAAATGGGTGAATTGGCCAGATAGGAAGACTTGTCCCCTTTTTGTGCACACACACACACACACACACACACACACACACACAAATCTTTATTGTAACCATTTCTCACGCTTTTGTTTTTTAAATGTGTGGCAAAATTTGGGGACTTATTCTCAGAAACATAAACATTTACTCACTCAATAAATATATCTTAGTGAAGCTTAATATGTACCCAGGCATTATGCCAGGTGTGGGCAGTGTAACAGTGAATAAAAGAGACCCAGTCCCTGTACTTATGAAACCTGTGTTTTGGTGGAGAAAAGAGATGAGCCAGGAGTCTTGCTAGAGTGCTAGGACAAGAGCAGGAAAGATTTATCAACAACATTGGACTGAGTCGTGAATCAGTTGAACTCAAACTTGACTGAGTTCTCCGGGACTGTTGGCCACTAAATGGCGTCTGATGGCTGTGTCTTGAATTCTTGTGATTGATCTTGGTGATGTATCTTCTTTAAATTTAGCTATAGTTTCTTGCTGTTTGCTAAGTGTGTGGTGCCACTCCTAGTTTTTTTGTTTTTGTTTGTTTTTTTTTTTTGTACCACAATAATGTACATAAAATGGTTAAACAAAGGTTGGAACGAATGTGTTATATTATCTATTGTTGCATAGCAAATTACTCCAAAACTTCCCAGCAGAAAAGAGCACCCATTTATCATCCTGCAGTTTGTGTGGGTCCAGAATCCAGCATGCTTGCCTGGACCGTCTGCTTCAGGCTCTCTGACCTGGCTATGTGCCCTCCAGGTGTCAGCCAGGCCTGGGGTCTCATCTGAAAGCAGGACTCCATTCCTCAAGGAACGCTGGACTGAGAGCATGAGGTTTTTTGCCAGCTCTAGTCTCCAGGCTACTCTCAGTTCCTTGTTATGTGAGCCTCTTTAAAAAGGCAGCTTGCTTCATGAAGCCATTGAGAGAGAGAATATGGTTAGCAAGGTGGAAGTCACAATCTTTTGAAACCTAATCACAGAAGTGACATTCTTTCATTCTTACTGTATTTTCTTAATTCCAAGTCACTACGTCCTGCGTACACTCAAAGGGAAGAATACCAGGAAGGGGATTACTGGGGGCCACCACAGAGGCTGCTTACCCCCATATAGCAAGAATATTATCATCGTTCTTCCCAGGGCCATAGCAAACCTCACTCATCAATCATGGCAGTCGCAAGCACGGAGCCCCAAAATGGCATCAAAGCCATCATACTTGATGGAGGACTCCAAGAGGCCCATCGCTAATCAGTCGGTGAGATAAGGCCAACTTTCCTTCTCTTATTTAAAAAATAATCATTCCAGGGGCGCCTGGGTGGCTCAGTTGGTTAAGCGACTGCCTTCAGCTCAGGTCATGATCCCGGAGACCTGGGATCGAGTCCCACGTCGGGCTCCCTGCTTGGCAGGAAGCCTGCTTCTCCCTCTCTCACTCCCCTTGCTTGTGTTCCCTCTCTGGCTGTGTTTCTCTCTGTCAAATAAATAAAAAAATCTTAAAAAAAAAAATTTTTTTTAAATAATCATTCCAAGTAATTGTTGTGGGGAGGACAGGTAGGTCAAGAATCTGCACAGAGATGGATGTGCTAGTTAGAAGCTGATCTACAACCTGACACAATAGCCACCAGGTGTCAAGTCAATGAGAAGGAAGCAAAGCCTGTGGCAGAAATCGACCTACCATACAGACTTAAAGACAAAAATTTCACAGTAAGGACCTTGAATTGAGAAATATGTATCACAGCAGGCAAGAGTCCAAATGAGATCAGATCATATTATGGTTGGACACACACAAGAAGAATCTGGTCCTGACCAGGACAGAGGTTATCCCCTTGGCTACACTGAATAAGAGTCATCATTATTTTTCTCAATGAAGAATACCAAAGGTGAACATCAGATGCCATGGCCAAGCCTCATATGTCTTTCTTATGCCTGTCTCAGATTTGGGAGTTTCTCATTATATCTGTGGTAGTTACTCAACCTTCCTTCCAACACCCTCCCTTTGCAAAAACATAAAAATCTCATTATCCATCTGCAAAGAAATGTCTCTGCTCCCTTCTTTGACCATCACTCACATAGACCTCCGTGCTTTATTCCCATTACAAAGTGAGGACCTCCTCATTCTTCAAGAATCTTTTTGTTCATCCACACCAGGTCTGGACACCTTAAGCTTCATCTCTGTCTATGGGGCTTCCAAAAAAAAATCGTAATCTTCAAACAAGGAGATCACAGCTCCCCAGAGTGTAAATTTTTTTTTTATTTTATTTTTTAAAGATAGCGAGAGAAGAGCATGAGCAGGCAGAGGGAGAAGCAGGCTCCCTGCTGAGCAGGGAACCTGCCGTGGGGCTCCATCCCAGGACCCTGGAATCATGACCTGAGTCAAAGGCAGATGCTTAACTGATTGAGCCACCCAGGCACCCCTAATATTTTTTAATGTTTTATTTCTTACAGTTTCAAACATTCAGAAAATCTTCAGTAGTAGCACAATGAGCATGCAGGCATACTCTTCATTTAGACTCTTCATATTTCCCTTGTTTCCCTCTTAATATATATACTTTTATTTTCCTGAACCATTTAAAAGTAACTTGCAGAGGGGAGGGGCGCCTGAGTGGCTCAGTCAGTTAAGTGTCCAACTCTTGATTTCAGCTCAGGTCATGATCTCAGGGTTGTAGATTAAGCCCCACAGTGGGCTCAGAGCTCAGTGCTGAGTCTGCCTGAGATTCTCTCTCTCCCTCTGCCCCTCCCCTAGTTCTCTCTCAAATAAATAACATCTTTTAAAAACAATTTTTTTAAGCAACTTGCAGAGATGATATCCCATTTCCCCTTAATATTCCAGTGTACGTTTCCTAAAACCAAGGGTCCTTAACCTGTACAGCCATAGCACAGCCATGAGACAAGAATAGTGTCTAATGTATACCTTTCCCTAGCATTTCCCTAATGATCCCAATAGGTATTTCATAGGTCAGATCCAATCCCAATCACGAGAGGCGTTTAGCTGCCAAGGCTCTTCAGGTCCCTTCCTTGCAGAGCATCCATCAATCTGGGTTCATCTAAATGTTTTTCCATGATTAGATTCAGGTTTTGCTTTTGAGGCAGATCTATCCGAGAAATTATGGGATGTTTTCCTCAGTGCCTGCTCTCAGTAGGTACCCAGATACTGTGTCTGTCCATACATAGTATCTGCTAGTTTCTCCACTGTAAAGTTAATTTGTAAGTATTTTCTACTTGGGAATTAATGAGTCATTCATTCATGCTTTGCGCAGAGACACCTTGAGACCCTGTAACTGCCCTTCACCACTTCTCACCTCCATTGACGATTCTTGTCTGAATCTATTATTACTCTGATAGCTTGGCCACGAAGAATTTTTAAGGGTGACTTTGGCATGAATGGTTTTAAAGGAATCATTTCTAGATTGTCAGCTCCTCTCTAGAGGATGCTCAAAGTGCTGCGGGAGAACAGGCTTGTGGCATGCTGATTCTCCTTCTGGGCCTCCGACAGCTTAACTTCAGGCCACACTTCCTGCAGGGAAGGCTGCCCCTGGGGTGGAGCCTCAGGCCCCAGCTGCTCCCCACTCTGAACTTCCCTTTCACAGCTGCCTCCTTCCCCTTTTACAAAAGAAAGGCCCACCTCTCATCCATCCAGAAGCTTTACAGCCCAGCAGTCCCCCAGGCTAAACACAACCCAGGACTCCAAACAAAGGAGTGATTCAGAATCTAGCTGTTAAGTGTTGAGAAAGTGAATGATTCTAATGATTGGGTTACAAATCCTTTTCAACTCTTTGCTTTCAACAAAATTGAAGAAGGATCTGATGGAGCTGTCAGTTAGTAGATCATTAAAAATAATTTTTGATGATAGATCACCGTATGATTTTTTGGCAAGTACCCCAGAAGAGTTTGAAGAATTAAGTGATGTTGGTATAAGGAAGCTCTTTCCTTTCCCACGACTTACGTGAACAGTTTTGTAGGACTTACAAGTATGATTAAAAGAAAAAAGGGGCTAAACTGATGCCGAACTGGTGCTTTCTCATGTGGACGATCAGAATTATTCAGGGGTTGGGGCGCCTGGGTGGCTCAGTTGGTTAAGCAACTGCCTTTGGCTCAGGTCATGATCCCGGGTACCCCACATCGGACTCCCTGCTCAGCGGGAAGCCTGCTTCACCCTCTCTCACTCCCCCTGCTTGTGTGCCCTCTCTCACTGTGTTTCTCTCTGTCAAATAAATAAATAAAATCTTAAAATAAATAAATGAATAAATAAATAAATAAATAAATAAATAAAATATAAGGAATACATAGTTTTTCGAAAGCATTCTGGGAGCCAAAGGAGCAACAGGGTTGGAAGAATATTGTTAAGGAAGACCCTTTCCTTTTGCACGTATTCCCATCCAGGGTCCCCCTCCACCTTGCTCTGAGAGTCCCACTCAACCATCACCCTTGCCCAACACCTGCCCCAGTGTTGCCTCGCCCCCAAGTCAAAGATCAGCTCACCCCTTGGCATGAAAGGTTCCGGATCATCTCTGTAGCTCCTCAAATTAAAGCTTGTCCTCTTGAGTATTGGATTTATTTTACCTAGATCCCCAGAACGCATGGCCCCCATCTGAGTATAGTCAAGATCTCAGAATCAAAAAGGAAAAACCTGCCCTTGGGGGGTTGCCTGGTGGTCACAACTCAGAAGGAGGGTCACCCCGCTTGGGGCATGCACACTGTATCAGGCCGGCTGAATGTGAGTAAAGTGCAGTTAAGAGTCTTCAAAAGAAGGACATCAGTAGAAGTTCTTAAATTACAGGATGTTGTTGGTAACCTGCAAATTCCTGAGCCTTGCCAAGAGGATAACCTAATTTGGTGAGTGTGGGAGAAGGCCCAACACACCAAGTACAGGCCCCACCAGGTGATTTTGTTGAGTTTTGTCCTTGTACCATACCTTGAGCGTCACTGCCTTGGAGTGTGATCTTTCATCCTGATTGAAGCTTCTCAAATCCATTCTTTTGTTTCCATTCCAGGTACTTGAATTCCAAAGGGTTCCAATGAAATCATAAATCAGCTGAAGGTAAGTGAGCTGTCAGTGTACAACATTTTATTTTGTAGTTTATTCCATCCTGATTATTTCCATCAAATCACTCTATGTATTGTACTTAAAATACTAGTTTGTTTTTTTTTTTAAGATTTTATTTATTTGACAGAGAGAAACACAGCCAGAGAGGGAACACAAGCAGGGGGAGTGAGAGAGGGAGAAGCAGGCCTCCCGCCGAGCAGGGAGCCCAATGTGGGACTCGATCCCGGGTCTCCAGGATCATGACCTGAGCCGAAGGCAGTCACTTAACCAACTGAGCCCACCCAGGCACCCCTTAAAATACTACTTTTAATTGAAAGTCTAATCAAGCACAAAGACAAAATTAATTATGTAAGTTTAATTGAATTGTTAGGTAGTTAAGCTCCAGGAAAGATAGATGATTGGGGAAAATGAATTTACAGAAGATTTATAAATGATAAACTTATTTAATTGATACTTTCTAATTAAATATAAAAGTATTACATGATAACAGTATACCAATATCTGTGAAAGCCTATGGTGAGGGTGTGGTAAAAGAGTATGAATAAGATTAGGACCACAATTAATTTGGCCGTACATGTAAACAATACTTTTTTGTAGTTGTTTAGCCAATATTGCCACTTTTATAAATCTAGTTAAAGGAAATGCAAAGTTAAAGTTGAATTTGTTCACTGTCGAATTGTATACTAGTTAATTGTGGAATGATAGTAGCAATAAGTAGAAAACAACTGATATAAGGGATTGGGGCAAATTCACTGGCAGAATAATATACAGTTCTTTCAAATGTAATTGTCAAAACATTTTTAATGATGACAGATAATGTTCAGGACAAAATATAAAGGGATCAAAGTGTGTTAAAGAGAAGGATGGTAGGAGGGAGGGAGGAAGCAGGGGAATGGAGCAAATGAATCTAAAACACATATAAGTAAGAAAAAAATAGGCCACCATGATGGTGAGATTAAGGGTAATTTGTTTGCTTATTTACATTTTCTTTCCCTTTGAGATTCTTTGCGATGCATGCATCAGTTTTAAAATCCAAAGCAATATCGCTTTTAAAACCGTATTAAGTAAGTATCCCAACTTCTAAACTGCTGGTTTTGAGGAAAACCAGATTACATGGTCCACTGACAGCATATCGGCACAGAGTGCCATAGAACTTGTCCAGTCCCCTGTCACCAACCAACCGCCCACCCCCCCGAGTCAATGGATAGCAGCTTCACCTAGAGTTAGACCCACAGGCTGATGTCTCTCTCCCTCTCTCTCTCTCTCACCCACACACACATGCACACGCACACACACTCGGTCAAGGATACTCTAGCATGTCCCTCGAGAGCCTACTTCCTTTCCTTTATTCTGAATAATTTAAATGGAACTGAAGGAAGCTATTCTTTTCCGTGAGCTGATATTAAAGGACTGAGAGAACCGTGTAATGAGTTACTTTCATTTATCAGTATGATCATGATTAAATATCCTCTCTTACATTATTCATTCAACAAATAGTTTTGAGTGCCTATTAGACACTCAAATAGTCACTCTGATGGAGATGAAGGCTATTCTTTCATCCGTCTGTTTAGTCAGTCAGTAAATCATATTTCCTATGGTATTTACCCAGTGTACAACAGATGTTGCTCAAGACATTGCAAAAACAGGGGCACCTGGGTGGCTCAGTTGGTTAAGCGACTGCCTTCGGCTCAGGTCATGACCTGGAGACCCGGGATCGAGTCCCACATCGGGCTCCCTGCTCGGCGGGAAGCCTGCTTCTCCCTCTCTCACTCCCCCTGCTTGTGTTCCCTCTCTGGCTGTGTTTCTCTCTGTCAAATAAATAAAATCTTAAAAAAAAAAGAAAAGAAAAGACATTGCAAAAACAGTAGAAAACTAGGTAGCCATAGTCCCTGCCCTCAAGAAGCTCATGGTCCAGGAGGAGAGAGAGATGAATCAACATGTAATAATCATGACAGGGTAGCACAGTCGGCTATGCATCCAACTCTTGGTTTGGCTCAGGTCATGATCTCGAGGTCTGAGATCGAGTCCCAAGTGGGGCTCCACATGCAGCATTGGTGTCTGCTTGAGATTCTCTCTCTCCCTCTGCCCCTCTTGCTTGTGTTCTCTCTCTCTCTCTCTCTCTCTCAAATAAATAAACAAAATCTTCAAAAACAAAGTTATGACAGTTTGCAGTACGTGCCATACAGGAATGCACGGTATTGCGGCAGAGACCGGCAGTGGAATGCCTGTCCGAGTAGAGATCTGGATGGATAGTAGGGCAAGTCTAGCTGAGGAGTGCTGAGGAACTGTAGCTTTTTATTCCTCAGATATTTTGAGGGCCTGTGAAATAGCAGGCATGGTGCTGGACCATGAGGGAGGGGATGAGGGCGAATGAGGGATGACCCCTCATCTCCATGACTTCAGACACTAGCAAGGCTAACAGATACATATATAAATTCCCACATGATCTTCTCAGTATGTGAGAGTCAGGAAAGGCTTCCGAGCAAAGGTGAGTCCAAAAATTAACACTTTTCCTTCGTTGTAGTTGTTTTATTTAGTGTTTAAATAGATAACTATATTCATATGTCAAAAAATTACAAAAGTAAAGAAGAATTTATAGTGAAAATTTTCTCTCCCAACCTCCACCCCTCATACCCACCCTTCCCAAAGCCAATCAATGTCACTGATTTCTTCTGGATCTTTCCAGAGGTAGTCTATGTTGATCCAAATATATGAGTATGTTTGGGGTTCTTTGTTTTTCCTTTTCATTATGTGAGAATCTGAGCTGAATCTTCAAGTATGAATTTTCCAGAGAAGGGTATTTGGACAGTGGAAGAAAGAATATGACAGTGGAGGGTAAGAGAAAGCCCACGTGTCAAAGACACAGATTAGGTGCCTAGGACAAGCTCTTCCATGTTGCGGAAATATTAAGTGTGAGACAGGAAGGCTTGGGAGCCAGATCATGGCAAGATCTGATTGCCATGCTGCAGGGCACAGATTTAATCTGGTTGGTAGCAGGACTCCAACAAAGACTTTTAAGTACAAGAGTTACACGTGCTAATTGGTGTTTTAGGAAGATCATTCTAGCAGCTGGTAGATGATAGATGCCCAAGTGAGACTTGTTCACCAAATGGAAAAGTTGAGCTTCTTGCCTTCAGCCAGTGTGAGCCAGGAAAGGTTTTTGAATAGGGGTCTGGTGGAATCAGAGGTTGTGTGAGCAGACTGATCAATCAGCAATGTGCTGTCCTGAAATACAGCGCAGCATTAGAATAAGAAGAACTGAGAGAAAAATCAAGTAAGTGAGAATTTAATTAAACACCAACCCTCAGCAGAAACATGAGCCTTTCCTCTGCTTCTTAACTTCAAGGAAGAAATCTGTATTAGTTACTTATTGCTGCATAACAAATTACCCCCAAAACTAGGTGACTTAAAACAACCCACATTAATTATTCCTCAGTGTGTGCAGGTCAGGAATCTCAGGTGGGTTCTCTGTTTCAAGGTCACTCACCAGCTAGAATCAAGATCAGTCAGGACTAGAAGTTCATCTGAAATCTTGACTGAGGAAGGATCTGAGTCCATGTTGTTGGCGGGTTCACTGAGGATTGTTGGGTTTTAGTTCCTTAGGTCCCTCCCAGTGGCAGGTACCTTGTTTCATGAAAACAAACATGTTAGAATGGCAATAAGAGAATCTGTTAGCAAGGTAGACATTAGACATGTTTGCAACCTAATCTCAGAAGTGACATCCCATCACCTTCTCAGTTTCTGTTGGTTAGCAGAAAGTCACTACGTCCAGTCATACGCAGTAGAGGGCAAGAGATTATACGTGGCATGAATCCAAAGAGGTGGAATTGTTGGGGCTGATTTAGGAACTGCCTACCAGGGGGGCTTAATGAGAACCGTTCCTGTGAGTGTTAGGAGCTTGGACAAGGTCTGGGGGGATAAAGCCAGTATTGTTCCTCATCCATGATCTAGACAGGAAGTCATCTCGCTCTCCCCTGGCCTGCTGATTACCACCCTCACTACAATCACCACCATGCCGCGTTCATGTTTGTCCACCGCCCCTGATGACAACGTGACACCCCTCTGGAAATCAGAGCATCTGGGAATATTTATATGCACTCAGGGTTGGGCTGCATCTCCCTGCTGGCGTCGCACACTTAGGAGACTTTCCTTACTGTTGCTTGTTGCAACCCACTAAAAGAAACACCTTTAACAGTGAAGATCACTGCTTAATGCATCCCTGACTTTTCATCCCTGGTTAGTTTGGTAAAGTAGGGCTGTATCAACCATAGGAGTAGATAGACAACAGCCTTAGAGTGAGCAACTCAGGGAATGGTCATGGGAACTTAGAGTGTGGAATGCAGGCGGTGTAAGCTGCCACTCCAAACCAAACAGACATGAGGGAAATAGCAATCACAACAGCCAGCACTATAGGTGTATATGTCCATCAGTGACTGGAATGAGAACCTGACCCTCGTTATCTTGTTTTAGTTCACTAACTGGGCAAGCTCAGTGCTGTTATTCCCATTTGACAGAGGAGGATCTTGGGGCCCAGAGAGGTTAACTAGTTTGCCTGCACTCATAGTTAAGAAATAGCAATACCAGGATTCAAACAGTTAGTTTGGTCCCTGCATTCTTAAATTGGGATCCAGCAATAATTTATTATTATGAACAGTCCTGTTTTGTCCTGAATTTGTCCACAGGGTGGCCTCATCAGCTAAGGATGATTTGGGGAGGGGACAGGGGCAGGCATCACCTAGAATATATCAACTTAAAATGGAAATCAAAATATAAGTGTAAATAATGAAGGAAAAGGCTTTTATTACAACCAGATCTTTAGGGGTGCCTATGTGGCACAGACGGTTAAACATCAGATTCTTGGTTTTGGCTCAGGTCATGATCTCAGGGTCATGAGATCAAGCCCAGCATCATGCTCTGTGCTCAGTATAAAGTCTACTTGAGATTCTCTCTCCCTTTCCCTTTCCCTTTCCCTCTGTTCCTCCCCTCTCAAATAAATAAATCTTAGAAACAAAAAGAACTAGATCTTTAAAAAAAAATTTTAATAAAGAAAAAAAAAGTTTATTTTCTTAAAGTTAGGTCAGGAGTCAGCAAACTTTTTCTGTAAAGGACAAGATAGGAAATATTTTTGGCTTTGCAGTCAATAATATCTCTGCTATAACTATGGAAGTCTCCAAGTGTGGTATAGAAGTTGCCTCGGACAGGAAGTAAATGAATGAATATAGCTGGTTCCAAAAGAGATTTATTTACAAAATCCCATGGCTGGTAGATTTGGCCATTAAGCTGTCATTGGCTACCCTTAACTGGGTCATAATTGTAAGGGATACTAATTCTTAGAAAAAGTAAGACTCATGCAGGATTTTAACATAATATTTCTGAAAAAAATGTGTGCTAACCCAAAACAACGTCATCCCTCCTTATTTGGCTTCAGCAGTTTTATGAAAAAGAGTCAACTGTGCAAAACTGGGCTTTATCATTGTCCCAGTATCCTTTGAGAGCCAAATAATTTTCTTTTGAAAGTGTTATAACATCATCCTTCTTGATTTTCTCTTCTTCGGGTGTAAATTTATCTAACTCTTCTAGATCCCTGTTTCTATGTAACTGAAATAGTTCTCCAGTGTCTTTTCATTAACTATGTGAAATCTTGTGCCATTTGTAAGATTTGCTATTCACTTTCAAGTTGGTTTTCATGGAGATTGCTTGCTTGCTGGAGGGGTATCCAGTGGACGGCAAGAATGGGGAACTAAGACTGTGACCTGTTAAGCAAACCAGATGCTAAACAAGGAAAGATTTCAGTAAGAACTTTGAAATAGTCATGTCATTGGTTGGTACTTTCCAAGTTACCACAGTCCCAGCTTCCCTTCACAGCTGTTACCTACAAGTTCTCAAATAATAAATACGCAGGTAATGAAAACCTTTCCCGTATGATTTATCCACCATTTTTATGTGTACATTATTCACTTGCATTCAGTTTTTTTAGTGTACCATCATTTATGAAACATCTACTTTATAACAAGTTATTCTACTTGTGCAAATGTCCCTCTCTATCAAACTCTTACTAGCTAAGCTCACTAACAGTGACACAAATTTTTCTGTAAAATCTTTGTTACTTAAAATTCAGGTGTTGAAGAGTTTCAGAAAACATTATATTCCTTACTTTAGAAATTTACTCCTTTGGTCTCCTAAACCAATTCATCTTTGACTAGGAAGGGATACTTTTTTTTTACCATTCTGCTAGCAACTGTGAGAAGTGTTTCACTGTCCCCATCTTACAGATCCTGAGATCCTAAGAGAACAAATAATTTGCCTCAGTTTTCCTTGCCAGTCAGCAGCGAAGTGAAATTCAGAGTCAAGTGTCACTGGCTCAAGAGCCCATGATCTTTCTTTCACATGGCTTTCAAATACAAAATTTACATTCATAAAAAGCCCATCTATTTTTCTCTCACAAAGTCAAAGCTGTAGATTCCTAAGTTCCTTAAATCACACTTTATTTTTTTTTTATTGTTACTAAAAATTTTTTTTTCCAGTGTTTCAAGATTCATTCCCCATTCCCCACACCCAGGGCTCCACGCTTTAGGTGTCCCCAGTACCCACCACCAGGCTCTCCCATCCCTCCACCCCCTCCCTCCAAGTCCCTCAGTTTGTTTCTGTGTTCAAAGTCTCTGTTGTTTCGTTTCCCTCCCTAGCTTACCCTAGTTCCCATTTGCTTTCCTTCTCCCACTGTCCTCCAGTTTGCCCCTCATGCACCGCAAGTAAGTGAGACCATGCGATACTTGACTTTCTCTTCTTGGCTCATTTCACTCAGCATAATCTCTTCCAGTCCAGTCCATGTTGCTACAAAAGTTGGGTATTCATCCTTTCTGACGGAGGCATAGTATTCCATTGTATATATGTACCACATCTTCTTTATCCATTCATCTGTTGATGGGCACCTTGGCTCTTTCCACAGTTTGGCGATTGTGGCCATTGCTGCGATGAACATTGGGGTGCATA
>PITA01027657.1:0-20605 GCA_004023965.1 Spilogale gracilis | reverse complement strand
GGTTTTCATGATTTTTTTGTTGAACTTTTACTTGTGCTTATTATTTTCCTAAAAGTTTTATAATAAAACCAATTACTTTGTAAAGGAAAAAAAAAAAAAGAAAAAAAACACCAATTACTTTGTAAAGGGAAAAAAAATCCATTCTGTTACCTTCCTGCTTTTTATGGATCTACGTATTTCTCACATCATTTGCCCTTTCCCATAAACCCTCCAAGAGAGACATTTTGTTTTATTAATGAACTAAGTCCAACAAAATAAAGTAACACGTCCAGGTTCTCACAGTAACTTTTTACAGGCACCAATATGAAAATCAAGAATCCAGGTTTCCTGTTGCAATTCTGTTCTACATGCCTGTTCCATCTTGCCTCGCCCTGGACGGGAAGGGCTAGCACTCTTTACACCTGTGCCAACCAGAATCAGGGCTGACAGAGGGACCTCTCCACTAGGCACCAGAAGCGTCACCCCTTCAAGGGACTGCCAGTACTTGTCACGGCAGAAGTCAATGATAGGTCCCTCCTGCAGCGGACCACTAGTGACATGTAGCCCATGAACTACCCCCAGGAGCCCCCAGAAATGGTACATGGCTGCTGAGCCCATTGGAATATGAAGCCTGACTCCATTCCACTGGTTATTTTGTCCTGCTTTAATTATGGGTGCCTGTGGGACAGAGAATGGATTCAACTGTCAGGGAGCAGGAACTCTTACCCAACAGACCCTAAGACGTGCTGGGCTGTCTTTCTGATCACTCCATCAATAGCCAGCATCAATGTTTCCTTTGGAAAAGAGGCATTAAGGGAAAGATCAAAATGCCAGATCTATGCCCTTTGTGAACCACACCAGATGGGATTCAGATAAATAGCCGTAACACCCCCACCCTCATTACCAGAACCAAAGCTCTCAAAAGGTTTAGGGTTTTTTTGGTCCTTCATGCATTTTCCATGAAGAAGTCACCTTTCTCTAAACTTGGACTAGTATTTCACATTGCCCAGGCCATAAAGAATCTGAGAATTCTCTGAGATTTAATGGAAAACTTAAAGTTCTTTTAAGGGGACTGAAAGCTTCAAACTTCTCTGATTCCAACATCAACAGACTTCTTGAAGGACATCTTCCAGATCTATGGCTATACTGAGTGCTACAGATTTTTCTTTCTATGTGGCAACACTGAGTGCCAGACTCCCAGGAAGATCATCTCTCTGATGCTTTTACCTTTGGGTCATGTAACTAATCCTAGCCAATTCGTTGTGAGGGACGGTGGAGCTGTCATTTCAGAGACAAAGCTCTTCACTGAGGGTAAGATGCCCCATCACCCATACCTGCACTGTCACCATGGAAATATATGTTGAGACAGACACACTGCAAGTTCAGAGCAGCCTTTATCACTGAGCCAGCCCTGGGAAGAGTCTCCCAGACCTACGGCCAATATGAAGTGAGTGAAAAATAAGTGTGTTTTAGAGATATTTAAAGCCGGGGTGCCCAGGTGGTTTAGTCAGGTAAGTGTCCAGCTCTTGATTTCAACTCAGATCACGATCTCGGGTCCTGGGATCGAGCCCCATGTTGGGCTCCCTGCTCAGTGGGGAATCTGCTTGTGGGTTCTCTCTCCTTCTCCCTCTCATTCTCACACTCCATTAAATCTTTAAAGATGTAAATAAAAAATAAAGATACGTAAATCCTCTACTGATTTTTACAATAATACCTTGACTCACACAAGTGTTTAACAGGAGTTAGGCAGTGCTGGGGACTTGGCATGCATTATCTCACTTATTCTTCAAAACAACCTGGTAACATACAGTCCATTATGATTCCACTTCACTGAAGAAACAAAGAAGTAACTCAACCAAGATCACACAGCCACTGAGTCACACAACCAAGATGAGACTCCAAAATTTGCACTCATAACCACCACATTGCTACTGTGGGATGTAGTTTAAAGAAAAATAAAGAAACCAAAGATGAGCTAAGTAATAAAAAGCAGAGTCAAAGAAGGAGCGAAGAGGAGAGTAAGAAAGCCTTAAAGTACTGAGTTATGACAACTGGCCATTAGAAGAAGAGTAGGCACCTTTGGAAAAGCCTCCAAAGTCATGCCCAGCAATTTATTCCGGGAGCAGGGACAACAGTTAAAAACCACAAATGAACAAATAAATGAGTAGTTATCTTAACTGAGCGACATTTGTGTATGAAGTATGTCACACCCTGAGTATAGGAAAGTTGCTTTTTTTTTCTTCTTCAAGATTTATGTATTTGAGAGAGAGAGACAGAGAGACAGAGAGAGAGCATGGGGGTGGGGGTGGGGAGTAGAAAAGCAGAGTCCCCACTAGGCAGGGAGGCCAATCCAGGGTTCCCATCCAGAACCCCGGGATCAGAACCTGAGCTGAAGGCAAATGTTTAATCGACTGAGCCACCCAGGTACTCCAAGTTTTAAATGTGAATAATCACTTTTTTTTTTTTTACTGAGTAGGAAACTCAGCAATTTTGCCTTCACAAAATATTTTACTTCCAATGATGATCCAGATGCCAACTTTTACAGAATCCCAATGAAAATGCCAGAATTTAGCCATTCATTTGTCTAGAATATCAGACTTTGTGTTCCACTGAACAGTAAATCAAAGAACCAGATAACATTGAACAGAATTATTAAGGGGTTTCATAAGCTACAAACACCTACATTACCTCTTTTAAGACGTTTTTCAGGATAAATAGACATCTCCAGAAGTTAATAAGGAACACATACCTAAATCCAAATTTTAAGCAGTAAGCATGAGAAATGATTCTTTGGTAAGTTAAAATTCACATTTTCTAATAAAGATGACAAGAATCTACATATATACATTTACATATTTTATTATGCTTTGAGGAAATCCAACTGAAAGAATCAAGATAAATGTCTCAGTATTTCCAAAGCTTAACTCTTCCTAAGTACTGACAATGAAAACACCTATTTTAATTTGACCCAATACTGTGGGTTTGCTTTAGAATTTTTGAAATTGTCAGTTTCAGACTCTACCTGCCTTCCCCCTCTCCATTTCATTCTTGGTTTCAGTTCTCCACCTTTACCAGCCTATAGCATTTGCAGTTAGACACAGGGCTCAATTTCAGCAAAGGACAGAGCCCCCTACTAGGAGAGGGGGGTACCATCTACAATCCTTAAGAAGCTGTGCCTCTAAACACATAAAAAATTCCCAAGGAATCAACCAACAAAAACAAAGGCAGGGGGTGGGGGGAGGCATGTCATCCATGGGACAGTGGATGGGTGGCTCAGTTGGTTAAGTGACTGCCTTTGGCTCAGGTCATGATCCCGGAGACCCGGGATCGAGTTCCACATGGGGCTCCCTGTTCAGCAGGAAGCCTGCTTTTCCCTCTCTCACTCCCCTTGCTTGTGTTCGCTCTCTGGCTGTGTTTCTCTCTGTCAAATATATAAAATCCTTAAAAAAAGAAAAAAGGATTCCAACCAGCATGATTCACTTGTTGCTTTTTTTTAAAGCAACTGAAAGTCAAAAAAATTTTTTTGGAATGGGAGAAGATGCAATAAAGAACTATCCATCCATCCTCCTTCCCCACACTTGACTCTCTCTGGTTTGATGTCTCAGAGATGCCAACACACACCATACCAGTACTTATTCCCAACCCCTCACAGATGCTCTTCCCCATCATTCTTTTCCTATTTAGATCCTACACAGCTTTCAGAGGCCAGTTCAAGCGCCACCACCACCATGAAGGCCTCATGAAATCTCAATCCCATGGGATCTTTCTTTCTCTAAGTATCTGTTGTTCTAATCTTTCATCATGCACTTAGGGTAGGTTGGTTTGCCATCATCTCTACAGGATTAGTCTTGTTCTTGAACGTAGAGCCCTTAACAACTGTCTTACGCTTGTTTGTTCCCCTACATATCAAGCATGATCCTGATTACACAGCATAGGCTCCATTTACATTTTTAAGAAACTTATGTATAACACTGAGAATAGAATGACAAAATACAAACTTAAGGATTGAAATCCAGTTTCCTCAACATAAGCCAATATTACGAACATGGCTTTTCTGGAACCCCTTTTGACCATTATGCAGCAGCCACTGCTGCGCATGTCAGACACAAATTTGGAAAACCTAATATTAATACACTTTCATTAGAAATTTTGAAATTCAATTTAGTTGTGTTATTGAACAGAAATCTATCACTGAAAACAAACTGACTAGCCAGTGATAGGGCAATAGGTGAGTTCAATCTAATTCTCCGCTGTTGATGCCTTTCTTCCCCTCCCATCTTACATAGCAGCCACACTGCTTGGACAGAATTTCCCACACCCCCAAAAGAGGCCGCTGCATGTCATCTCATCCCCCCACACCTTGCTGCAGTGATTCTATCGCTTGTGAGCAAAAACTCTGCTGATCATTTAGCAGTAGTCCCTAGATACCACAACTGGTTGAGTTTAGTCCAAAGTGAAAACAACTTTTGTTTGATAGCTTTGGGAGAACATCTCTGCCTGTGGAGTTCAGTGCTGTAGAGTGAATTGCATTCCCCTGAAATTCTTATGTTGAAGTTCTAACTTCCTTTGTGATAGTATTTGAAGATGGGACCTTCAAGAGGTAATTAGGTTTACGGGAAATAATGAAAGGGAGGTCAAGATAGGATGGGAATCTTTATAAGAACCGAGAGCAGATAGCTTGCTTCCTCTCTTCCTGAGGATGGAGACCTTTGGGAAAGGACAGACCTCCTGAAAGGAGGAAATGGAAACAATGGCCTGATGGTATTATACCTAATCCCACTAGAAGTTTGGGTTTTTTTCACTTGCAAATAAAGAAATCTCATGGGGCACCTGGGTGGCTCAGCTGATTAAGCAACTGCCTTTGGCTCAGGTCATGATGCTGAAGACCCAGGATTGAGCCCCACATCCGGCTCCCTGCCCAGCAGAGACCTGCTTTTCCCTCTCTCACTCCCTCTGTTGTGTGCCCTCTCTGACTGTGTTTCTCTGTCAAATAAATAAATAAAATGTTTTTTTTTTAAATCTCTTAACCTGTAGAAATTATATATGCACAAGGTTAAGGTTTAAAAGACTGAAAAAACATGAAAACATTGAATTTTGAGGACAGCAAGATGGATGGATTTTCTCTTATTTTGAAATCAGTTAACCTTCATTAAGGTCTTAAAAAAGGTCAAATATATGCATTACCTCCTTCAATACCCTTTCTACAAGAATCAACCTTTAACTACAACTTTCTCTTATTACTGTTTCTTTAGTGAGGGGAAGAGAAAAGGAGAGAGGGAGAGAATCTTAAGCAGGCTCCACACCCAGCACAGAGCCTAACATGGGCCTCAATCTCATAACCCTAAGATCATGACCTGAGCTGAAATCAAGAGTCAGATGCTTTACTGACTGAGCCACCAAGGCACCCCTGTAACTGCAACTTTAATGTTGTCTCTTCCATAATTTAAAACTTGCACAACAATTGAGCTGTTAAAAAGATTAGGTTGTTTGCTTCTGGAAACTACCCATCCACAGAATATAAAAATACAAAGGTTGGTTGACATAAAGGAATCACTCTCTACAGCATATGAAGGGCAGAGAGAGACAACCTCTTATCCAAACAAGTTTACAAAGGAAAAGGAGCTCCAGCTGCTACCAACATATCATTTAATCTTGCCCTCTATTACAGTAACATCAGTATGGCTCATAGAAAAGACAGCCACAACACCTGGAATATGGTAAAGGTTCACTAAGTATATGTTGAACTTGGTAATCATATACTTAAACTCTTATAAGGAATTACATTCCTTTAATAGTGTTTATTCAAATGCTATTTCTGAGTAGTTTCAGTTTGAAGGTCCCAACATGGAAATCCTAAGTATTACCTGAATCTAAAGCAAGCAGGCATCTCATGACTTTATCTAGAAGTCATGAGCTTTTAAAATGTTGATCTATGAGCTCTTAATTCTACATGCCCACTCTTCACCCCTTCTACCCTGACCTCTATGGACAACAATGACCAGCCCCCAGCAGGGTTTGGTCAATAGAGAGATCAGACAGTAGATAGGAGAATGAGGTTGGAATACCTCCCTCTCTGGCTCTTCCCCTGCAACTCTGCTCAGGCTGGCCATCAGGCACTTCCGGACAGCCGACTCCATCTCCCAACTCTGGAGTCAGTACCTCCACTGTGGGGTACCCCCATAGCAGCAACAGACCCTCACTAGTCCCCCCGCCCCCGCTTTCTAACCCCAGAAGTCTATACAATCACCTGTGATTCTGCTCTATGCATTTATAACTAGTCAATTTGTCAAAATTATCCAACTGCAATATAACATTTGGCTTTTCCAGGACAATGACACACACAAACATGGTAGCCAGTTGATTCTGTAATGCAACTTACAATCAGGAAGGATAGAGACACTCTTTGGAAAAAGTTAGATCTCCAAGTTATGCAGTTGGGAAAGATGGGTCTCATTTTTTGACTTAGCAGTGAGATAGTAAATCTTACACTAGCAGTATCTAAAAATTTTTTCAGATCTCCACAGAGATCAAAAAGAAGGGGGAAAATTTTTTAAATCACCACACTCAATGGAAAGGTCACCCTTAATTCTTCTCTCTCTTCCAGCACTCTCAGAATTTAAAGTCTCACCCTTACCGCAGAGGGCAGATAGGCCAGAGGAAAAGAACTTATGTGATTTACACCCTATTTTGTATGTCAAAGATGGAGGGATCTGGGGGAAGCAAACTTTGGGAACAAAAAGAAGGTGATCACTTGTCAGGGAAAGGGAAAGCATGAGAAGAAATCTAGCCCTGGGGCACCTGGGTGGCTCGGTGAGTTAAGCATCCAACTCTTGATTTCGGCTCAGGTCATGATCTCAGGGGCTGAAATGGAGCCCCATATCAGGCTCCATGCTGGATGTGGAGTCTGCTTCAGATTCTCTCCCTCTCTCCCTCTGCCCTTCCCCACACACAGAGTCTCTCAAAACATACACAGACACAAAACCTAGCCCTGAGCTTAAGTGGCACAGACTATGAGAAAGCAACAGTGTCCCCAACCACCCACTGTCAGCTGAAGGGACCTCCACGTGCAGAAGCCTCAGTAGAAAACCACTATGAACAGTTATGGAGCGTCTCTGCCATACAGCGCCCAGGCGCACCATTCACCGTGCTGCTCAGTGGAAAGGCCTTTTGAGAAACAGTCCCACTGCCTCTAAGTTATATCCCACATCTTTACACAGATCTCAGTGATTAGCTAGACCAGATGCCATGCCCCGTTTTCCAACCTCAAGCTTCTGTAACTGAATTCCACCACAACAAACATGAAGTACAGATACAGCCTTTTGGGGGGTGCTGTTTGAGTGTGTACACTCCCTCCACTTACTTCCAAATACCCAAATGCTCTCAAGTCTTCCACATGAGTGGAAAACAGAAACTGAGTTACTATAGGACTAGCTTCAAAAGCTGTTGGGGTATGTGTGTAGATAGAATTTGAGTTGTCTGCCATCATAAAAAATCTGGATCTCTAGCTGGAAAATTTTCTAAGATCTGGCAACACTGGTTTCAAATCCCCCAAAAACTACCATCCCTGGGGCCAATAACATTGTCCTTTAGACCAGGCCTTCCACCACTTGCTTCTGTCAGCTATATTAAGTGATGGCCTCTAGAACCATCTGAGTGGGCCAAAATTCACAGTGAGTTCCGGACCTCCCCCTTCACCTTCCCCAGGGAAGAACTACAAGACATTCTTCGTCAGTTCATACAACAACCTTCAAGGCTCAATCTGATGAGCCTTGAAATTTTCAGACCCTTGTAATTGAATGACCATCTCCTTAATCCCAAGTGGCATCAACTTTTCCCTAATGACACTAACAAACTTCCCTGGATTAATAGAAAGACTTCTGAAGAAAACTGTAAATTCTATTCTCTATACATTTTCAAAGTTCCAAGTTCACAAGGAGCCATTGAGTGAAAAATCTCTTTACTTTTAAGTGGCATGTTGTTTTTAGGTTTTACTCGGCACTAAAGTTAGACTGGGTCTTGGACTTCTCAACTCCTTCCTCTACCCCACTCCCAAACTCACCCTAATGCTGAAAAACATGCTCTCACCTGCAGGTCAGCCCCTTTCCTTTGAGAGGTCCATGTTTGTCCCATATTCACCTGTCTTCTGAACTTACATCTAGTTTCATTGGCCTCAGACAGGAACAGAGGAAAATACAGAGCTTGCTGTGAAAAAAACAGGGACTCCCCCTTCTTCAACTCTGTTAGGCTGTCATGAAAAATAGCAACAAGTGGGTCCTTATGAAGCCTTAGTTAACTTCTCAGCCCGCTAGCCTCTAGAAGTAGAGGGGAAATCTTTTGGCATTTCAGTCAGGCTGACATTAAGCACTGAAGACTGTTGTATCTAAAGGCAGAAAAGGGGAATGAAGGGCACCTGGGTGGCTCAGTTGGTTAAGCCACTGCCTTCGGCTCAGGTCATGATCCTCGAGACCCGGGATCAAGCCCCACATCGGGCTCCCTGCTTGGCAGGAAGCCTGCTTCTCCCTCTCTCACTCCCCCTGCTTGTGTTCCTTCTTTCAGCTGTGTTTCTCTCTGCCAAATAAATAAATAAATAAATCTTTAAAAAAAAAAAAAAAAAAGAAAGAAAGAAAAAGAAAATAGGAATGGGAAAATTTCAGCCTGGCAGTAAGAACCGAAGAGAAGTTGAAAGGCACCTTAGGAGTTCAAGTCAAGGGCTCGGTTATTTTTGGTTTTGTTTTTAGTTTTATTTATTTCAGGGAGAGCGTGAGAACAAGCAGGGGAAGCAGCAGGCAGAGGGAGAGGGAGAAGCAGGCTCCCAGCTAAGCAGGGAATCTAATGAGGGACTCGATCCCAGGACCCTAAGATCACAACCTGAAGGCAGACGCTTAACCGACTGAGCCAGCCAAAGGCCCCAAAGGCTTGGTTTCTTAAATATCATGGATGATGACAGCTGTGCATGACCTGAAATCTCATCCAACCCCAGTTCCAAGATGTGAAAACAGAGCCCAAAGCCATTAAATGGTTTGGCCGGGACATCTATCTTGTTAACCCCTGCTTCCCAGCACTCTGTCCAATGCCTGGCACCTCATGATGGCTGGCTGATTAGCTGGTTCATTGGACAAATGAAAATATGGCAGAACTGGAACCGAAATTCGAGAGCTTTACAATTGGTGTTTCCCAGCCCCAGTTATCATCAGAATTACCTAAAGAAACCTTCTAGATCAATGCACGGAACCTACCCCAGGCCTCTTGAATCACAATCCTCCAATGTGGGAGTCTGGTGATGGTAACAACTTCTCCACTCTTCATTCCAGTGATCAAATCCAGGTTTAGGAACCATGGTCCTAAACAATGCTACCTCTTCATATCTAACACACCTCAAGCTGTTTAGCATTTGTTATTTGTTCCAAGGTGTCAGATTGCTACACAGAGAGCCACATCCTTTATACAGTTAGGAAGTCAAAGGTCTCCCAAGCCATTAGTGAAATAAATTTCTTTTAAAGATTTTATTCAAGAGAAAAAGAGCACGAGCAGGGTGAGGAGGGGCAAAGAGAGAAAGAGAAGCTGACTCCCCACTGACCACAGAGCTCTGAGATCCTGGCTTGAGCCAAAGTCAGATGTTTAACCAACTGAGCCACCAGGAACCTCTGAAAATTTTTCTAAATAAAAGGACACAATTCTCCAGGCAGTTGCCACTTTTAATCCAAGTTGAATTATGGGGTCAGTGTTGACTTTGGAGCAATATAATTCCATGGCACTAAAATGGCATGCAATTCATTAGCATGGAAAAATATATATAGTGTGGATACACCAAACTTAAGGAAACCATTGTCACCCCGCTGACAATGAGGCACCACATGGCCTAAACAGAAAATCCCAGTTTAATAGGGATGCTATAGCCAAGAATTCAGAAAATAATGAAACTAAGTTAGGTCTTCATTAAGAAGACAAAGAGGGTATTTTTTCATTCAAACAATAACCAATTTTTACTTGAGTAACAACTTTGGGGGTGGGGGGGGTAGTTCACCCCTCCCATTAAAATCTTTGTCTCATATAAAGCCTAGCATTCATCATGGGCTTATTCAGACCTCTCTGGGATTTCCCGTGAACAGGAACAGCAGGTAAGCATGGGCCCTGACAAGTCAGAGGGTTGCATGGGAATTAACCAAGCACCATTTTCAAATGTCCATTCCAAAGGTAAACATATTTATATTCACAAGGTTCTTTTAGCTCGCCAAGATGTGCTGTGTCTCTGGTCCTACTCATAACTTCTTTGGTTTTCATTTGTGCTCCTACCTACCATAACACAATAAGCCATATAGCCTGCTTCATTCATCTGTTTACTTTTAATTTATGTAGGAAGATAAAGAGTGGGTCCTCACAGTAGCCCCTCCCAACAAAGTCTGCATTACTACACCTAAATAAATAAAAGGGGGACAGAACACCAAACAAAACATCTTTCCATCCTTTGTTGAACCTAAATCTCTAACACCTTGTAAATTAGTATATTCCGGGGCGCCTGGGTGGCTCAGTTGGTTAAAGCAACTGCCTTGGGCTCAAGTCATGATCCTGAAGTCCGGGGATCAAGCCCCATATCAGACTCCCTCCCTGGCAGGAAGCCTGCTTCTCCCTCTCTCACCCCCCCTGCTTGTGTTCCCTCTCTAGGTGTGTTTCTCTCTGTCAAATAAATAAATAGAATCTTTTTTAAAAAATTAGTGTATTCCAAGAGCAAGTTTTTCTGGAGATCCAACGTACAGCGTGGTGATTATGATTAGTACTGCGGTGTATCTGCTGAGAGAAGGTGAGTATTTTTACCACACTCAAAGTTGACTGTGTGAGGGGACAGAAGTTAATGAGCTGGACTGTAGTAATCATTGCACGAGGTATGTGCATATCCAATAATCACCTTAGATGCCTTAAATATACACAGTTTTGTCAATTACAGCTCAGAGCTGGGGGAAAGCTGCTCCTCAAGCAGAAAGAGGCAGCCTGTCCTGCAGGCATCGCTGATAACGACTCCCCTTCCTAGCACCTGTCTCCAGGCTTCATCCCACTATCAGAGCTCTACGAAGTCCAAACCCAAGTTTTTAATTATCCGGCACTCTCTGCTCCTGAAAGATAGGTAAGAAAAAAATGAAGGGGCGAACCTGCGGTGGTAAGCCTGCGTGAACATAGAAACACAAACCCATAAACACAGGAAGTTCAGAGTCGGGGCCACCACGGAGCCTTAAACCAGGCCTGTTGTGTTTTGAACTTGCCGAAGCCCATCTGGTCTTCCATTAGCGGGTCTCAGAGCAGTGGGCAACGTCAGCACGCCATATGCGCTGATCGCAACAACGGGGCTGATTTATGTGAGTGAGCGCAAGGTTTTTCCTTCGTATTTCATCTCCTTGTTATTTCAAGAGAAACGTAAGGGTAGATTTATTCTGCCATTACGAGAAGCTTCCTACGGTTTGTTTGTTTAAAGTGGATAGTTTCCAGTAGAGTGAAGCAGATCTGTTTCTTACAGAATTTGGGGGAAAGCTAGGAGTGGTTTCTCCTCCGCCCCTGGAATGAGAGCAGATTCGGCCTCATCCCCACGCCCTCCAGAAGCTCATTCTAGAGCCACGACCACAGAGTCAAGACAAGAACACCAGAGAACTGTCACTCTGAGTTTAATGCTTACATGCAAGCTTCTGCTGGTCCCTCTACTTTCCTCGCTATGAGGATTAACTCTGGCCAGGGATGAATGATGTAACAGGCTAATTAGGGAAATCGAAGGATTTCAAATTACTTGGTAGTAATCTTAGAGACCTTCGTCTTTTTGGCAGAGTCTAGGATCTTGCCTCTTTCCAGCCCTGAACCCAGGGGTCAATCATCAGTAGCCAACTGGGTCAAAAGGAAGGGGAAATCAGGGGATCTCAATACTGGCCCAAAGAAATAAAGGCTATCATTGCTTGTGCCATGTGAAAATAAGGTAGCAAGAGCTAGCTCCTTCCAACTGCCCCAGAGGATTCAGTCACCACTGGTCCTTTGAGGCTGGAAAACCATTATCTTGGCTATCTCTATGCCTCTGCCCCACTAGATGTCACTTCCCATTTCTGAACCCAACTAGCCATCACCCTCCCATAGCACAACAGCCTAGACCTTCATTTGCCCTCTCAGTGCAGGTGTCCAACTCTCTACCAGATTGTCTGTTTCCTTTAATCAACACACATTAAATAGGTAGAAAGCATTCTTTTTTCTTTTTTCTTTTATTTATTTGTTTGACAGAAATACAGTGAGAAAGGGAACACAAGCAGGGCAGTGAAAGAGGGAGAAGCAGGCAAGCAGGCTTCCCGCTGAGTCAGATGTGGGGCTCTATCCCAGGACTCCAGGATCACCACCTGAGCCAAAGGCAGATGCTTAATGACTTCTAATGATTAAACCAACTGACCCTCATGTATGAGTGGCTAATAGCTATTCCAGAGCTTGTCTAGGGGACTACCGGTAGTTAAAAAAATAAATAAGATTTATTTGAGGGGTCTATGGGTGGTTCTGTCAATTAAGCATCTACCTTCAGCCCAAACATGATCCCAGGGTCTCCCTTTCCCACTACCCCTCCCTCCACTTATGTTCTCTCTGTCAAAAATAAGTACAATTCATTTTTGGCAGGGGGAGGAGAGCAGGACAGAGCACCAGCAGCAGGGAGGGAGGGAGAAAGGGAAAAGCAGACTCCCAGGTGCACAGAGAACCTAACATGGAGCTCATCTCAGGACCCTGAGATTATGACCTGAGCCAAAGAGACACTTAACCTACTGAGTCACCCAGGCGACCCAACAGTAAATTTCTTAAAAACAAAAAAAATACAGAATGAAGTTCTAAGTGGTAGAAAGGCAAAAAAAGAGGCAGAGGGGAAATAATCTTTTTAGGAATCAAGAAGCAACACATTTTTTTTTCAAGGCTTTATTTATTGACAGAGCAAGAGAGCACAAGCAGGGGGAGCAGTAGAGAAGCAAAATCATGACCTGAACCAAAGGCAGACATTTAACCATCTAAGCCACCCAGGTGTCCTGAGGAAGCACATTTTAAAACTGGACTCTGGGGCTCCTGGGTGGCTCAGTTGGTTAAGCAACTGCCTTTGGTCAGGTCATGATCCCGGAGTCCCCGGATCAAGCCCCGCATCAGGCTCCCTGTTCCCTCTCTCACTCTCCCTGCTTGTGTTCCCTCTCTAGTCATGTTTCTCTCCCTCAAAAAAAATAAATAAAACTTAAAAAAACTCAACAACAACAAGAAACTGGACTCTGGGCACACCCACGGCTGAGTCGGTTAAGCCTTTGCGTGTGGTTAAAGTCATGATCTCGAGGTCCAACCATAGAGCCCCATGGTGGCTCCCTGTTCTATGGGGAGTCTGCTTCTCCCTCTCTCTGTCCCTACTGCTCATGCTCTCTCCCTTTCCCTCTTTTTCTCTCAATTAAACAAAATCTTAAAAAAAAAAGAAAGAAAAACACGCAAAACTGGACTCTAAATTTTAAATGTTATCACATTATTCCCACCTCCTGTGTGTACCCCACTCACCTCTCTTCTTCTCAGTCCTCTTTCCTAAAGGATGAAGAACAGGATAGAGCTCTGAGTCAGTTACAAAGTCAAGGGCAATGACCCAGTGGTTGGAGGAAACATCATTCAGCTAACAAATCTTGCCTTTTCATAGAAACTAAAGTTCTCTTTTCCTTATCTACCTCTCTACAACTGAGATGATCTAAAGAATCAAATCCAGCTCTTTGATATAATGAAGGTCCTGAAAAGCAAAACAAGCTGTCTGAAAACCTGTGTTGTTGCAAAGGTCAGCTTTAGACTCAAACAGACTCTCGTCCCATTTTGGGCATTGCCACTTACACAGTGTGATTTGGGATGGTTACTACCCCCTGTCTACTTCAGTTCTCCTATGTAAAATAGGGTTATTCGGACCTGTCACAAAGTGTTAAGAGGATTCAATGAGGTCCTGTAGAGACACTTAGTCAAGTAGATGGGATATTGTGCTGGGTATCATTTGGTTGCTGCTGGGGTGGGGGCTGGGCTTACTGACAGAGCCCCTCCCCACCACGTTACACACCAGAGGGCATCATGTCTCACCTCACTGCAGTCCCATTCATAAAGCGCATGTCCAGTGTTAGAAAACCCCGTGGGCACAATTAAGTCATTCAACAAGTATCTATTAGGTACTTACTGGGTGTCACAGAATACCTGAAATCTGGAGATTAAGCTGTGAAGAAAACCCGTCAGCTCCCGTGGAGAGTACATTGCAGTGGGTGAAAGGCAAATGACAAGTAAACTAACCAATGATAACTTCAGATGTTGACACCACAATGTGAGCTATTGAACATTGAAGAGACTTAAGAGAATGACAGAGGGGGGAACTAGTAATAGAATTAATGAAATCCTCTCTGAAGAAATGGCACGAACACTGAAAGTTAAAAGCCAGGATCAGGCACAAGCTTTAGTATTTGAAGAACAGAAAAGAAGCCAGTATTGGCAAAAGCCCAGTGAATACTGGGAGACTAGATAGCATGAGGGTCTAGAAGAGCCTGAAATCAAGGACAGAGCCTAGGGTTGATATTTAAAATTTTAGGGGCGCCTGGGTGGCTCAGTCGTTAAGTGTCTGCCTTCGACTCAGGTCATGATCCCAGAGTCCTGGGATGGAGCCCCGCATTGGGCTCCCTACTCAGCAGAGAAACCTGCTTTTCCCTCTCCCACTTCCCCTGCTTGTATTCCCTCTCTAGCTGTATTTTTCTTTGTCAAATAAATAAATGAAGTCTTTAAAAAATTTATTTCGAATTTTATTATGATTATGATAGGAAAGCTTCAGAATATGTTAAGTAGCTTCTCAGTAAAGAGACCTGATGAGGGTATGATTACACGGTGGGGTAAATGGGGCTATTCTAGCTCCTGTATAATTGTTTCATGCTCATACAACACAGAAGATTGTCCAAGTAAGCAACTTCTGTGGTTGACATTTAGAGCTATATCCATGGAATGTGCTTTCCTCAATGAGGAAAAAAAAAAAAAAAAAAAAGATCAGGGCTGGCCTTTAGCTCCAGGGAGTAGAGAACTAGGCCAAACCTCTCAGTTTATTCAATGGGGAAAGGCTATAAAGATTTAAGGTACTGAGGTGGGCCATCTTGCTTTGAATCCTAAATGTCTTCTCAATCAAAAAACGGCAGAAAATCTCATCTTTGATGGTCAAAGACCATTTCTCTTTTAGAATTCAAATACCACAGTTACTAGGGTTCATAGTCCTCTCTGGGAAGTAAAACTGTGGAAGAATTAACCCAAACTAAACCTCAAGAACCCAGAAAAATCAACATTCCCGGGAAAGGGAGTGTGCCATTCTGGTAACGTGTCATTCCATCTCTCATCAGGAAAACAAACCACTCTAGGTATCTCGGAGGGAATTTAATAGAGGAAGTGGAAAAATCTGGGAAGAGCCAACAGAGAGAAAAGCCAACAGGTGTAGTCAGAGAAATCGCTAGGATTTGGGAGAAGCGGCTGCCATGGGCCGGACAGGGCACCACAAAGTGCATCGGAAGCCGTTGCCAGAGCACCCCCTGCTGGTGGAGTTTGGACTGCAGCCGTGCTTTCTTCGCAGACTGCGTGGAGCCCCCAGTCGCCCACAGCGGTCACGGCCGCTGGCGGAACCAGAGTCCAGAGGCGGTTTGTTGCACGGCCTGGTAGGATGCCAGGAGTCTGGGCTTTTTCTACCACCACTATTCCATTGGCAGGACATCAGAGATACAGAAAATGTCATCTCCTTCCTTTCTCCTGGCTTCACATCTCCAGCAGGGCCTCCCATTGGGGGAGGAAGCCAAGTGGCGAGAGAATTTCAGCAATGGAGTGTGTAGACTTCCAGCCTCCCCCCTACCCCCTGCAATTCACAGGGCATGGAAGAGGGGAACGAGCCAGGAACCAACTAACAGGTAAATCAGCACTCCTGCTCTAGCTCTCCACTGTCTGAAGCCCTTGGAACCATAGTAAATCCAGGCTGCCGGGAGACATTCTGACACGCATTTGAAACTGAAGAGAAAAGGGAGACTATCAAAATCCAGAGAATGGTGGAGGAAAAGCTCGTGAGAGCATCGACAAGGTTAGTGCCCCGTTTTGGGTTTTTTAAGATTTCGTTTTTCTAAGTCATCTCCACACCCAGCATGGGGCTCAGATTTACAACCCTGAGATCCACAGTCACCAGGTGCTCTACCACGGAGTCAGCCAGGGGCTCAGCCAGGGGCCCCTTCGGTGCTCCCTCAGCATCCCAGTTCCCTTCCCAAGCCACCTTCCTATACCAATCAGGCTGTCCCAGAAGCCAGCCAAGACTCATTTCACTCTAATGTGGAAATGATGGGTAACAGTTTCAAGAACAAGCCAGGCTAGCAGGCAGGAGAAACTTATAAATACTATCAACAACAACAACAAAAAATGTGTTTTAAAAAACAACACTTAAGATGTTCAATTTGCAGGATAGAATATCTTGTTCTCCAGTTCATATCATCTAAAGGAGAGAAACATATGGTTCAAGTAAGTAAAATGCCATGGGGAAAATATCTAACCGGTAAACGGGAAGGCATAGTAGCACCAGGAAAACTCCAAGTAGTCTGTCCATCTCAGTACTACTGGCATTTTAAGCCAGCTAATTTTTTGTTGGTGGGGAGGAGGGGTTTAGCCTGTGTATTAGAGGATGTTCACCAGCATTCCTGACCAGTAGCCTCCAAACTTGTGACAACGAAGAATTTCTCCAGCCATTACCAATGTTTCCCAAGGAGCAGATTCTAAAGTATCTGACACTTCAGTAGGGAGTGGAGTATCTGAAGGAACTGACTAATGAAAGAGGAAGGGAGGGATTCCAGGCAGAAAAAGCCATCACATGGGGCGCCTGTGTGGCTCAGTTGGTTAAGCAACTGTCTACGGTTCAGGTCATGATCCCGGAGACCCAGGATCGAGTCCCACATCGGGCTCCCTGCTCGGCGGGAGGCCTGCTTCTCCATCTCTCACTCCCCCTGCTTGTGTTCCCTCTCTTGCTGTGTTTCGCTCTGTTAAATAAATAAAAAATCTTCTTAAAAAAAATTAAAAAAAAAAGAAAAAGAAAAAGCCATCACAGACCAAGGCATGAATGCATAAACCAGCATTGGAATGGAGCACAGGGTGTGAGGAGGAGCCTGGAGAAAAAAGAAGAGGCAGAAAGTATGTCCTGTGGCAAGCTCAAAGTGTGACCTTTCATCTCCAGACGGTGGAAGCCATTGAAAGACTGAGTATGGCAGGGCTTTATTCAGATTTTGCATTTTGGAAGCCTGTCTTTGGTGCCTGTGTGATAACCGAAGGGTAGGGGAGGTGATGGGAACACCGCAACCAGGTTGCCATCATCCTGACAAGATAGGAAGGACAGATCTGAAGGCTATCAAGGCAAGATGAGAGATACTTAGGCAATCTACATTAATGACCAAATGAACACAGAAATAAAAAGGAGGAATACAAGAATTGCAGGCTCAAAACAATGAAGAAATGAGATAGCTTGAAAAATAGGTCCTACCTTCACATATGTGGAGTTTGAGTTCTCTGTAGACTTCCCGATTGGAACATCTATGAAGCGACTCTACACGCACACACGTGTGTATGAATGAACGGTTGCTGCTCGGGAAAGGGATCTGGGCCAGATCTGCTGGGGAATCTTCGGAACAGGCAGCAATTGATATGCCCAGGAACGGTCACCACAGACAGACTACAGACAGCATGAGTAGGACCTAAGGACAGACTTCCAGGGAACGTTAACATTTGGGGAAAAAAGAAGTCTAGAAAGAAGACCTTCAAGAGATCCTGCATAGAAACGGAAGAATACAAGAAATCAGAGCTGGTCGGATAGCAGCAGCTCAAGAAACAAGTAGAGAGGGAAAGAGTGGTTAATGGTGCAGAGAAAGCAAGCAAGGGAAGGACTGAAAGTGGACTTATGGATAGCATGATCAGGAGGCCCGATAACCTTCACCAAGGGGACGTCAGGAAGGTCCAGGAGTCTGACTACAAGGAGCAATAAAGATGAAAAACAAGAGTAGAATGCACAACTGTGTTCTATATATGCTGACGACTCTTTGGAAAACCATATTGCTACTATTGCCCTGGTGAGACTGACCACATTTACCGGTTGAGAGAACAGACCCAGAAAAGGAAGGATCAGCCGTGGTCAGTCCCTGAGGAACAGAGTGGACTGAAACATGGCGGGAGGACCAATCTGAAAGGAGGCGAGGACATGTCTGAAATAAAGGGGTTTGAAGTAGATGTGTGCAGGCAACAGAACATTCGTGCCGCCCAAGAATTAGATCAAATGAGATCGTTTGAGAAAAACAGCAAGTTTCAGCAATCTGGGCCCGAGGGACCATTTCTGAGAACTACCAAAGGAAGTTGGTGGGAAATTGCCAACACAGAGAAGGCAGCCCAGGCAGTTTTGAGGACCCGAGTGAAATCTGAACTCATTTGTTTTCAGAGGGGCCCCTTTGTAGGGATGTGCAATTTTTCTGGGCTGCACCCAGCAGCTCAAGTTTGGAGTGGACGGAATTTGGGTCGACCCTGACCCTACCACCCAACAGATACGGTAGAAATGATGCTGTGAAAGCTCTAAGTGTCCCACGTTGGACACAGGCAGCTTCTACTTCTGGTCTTGGCAATGTTCACCCTTGGAGCCCAGAGCCACCATATAAAGAAGTCCAACTACCCTGCTGGCGAGGCCACGTGGGGAGGTGGAGACACCAAAGGAGGTGCCCAGCTAAGCCCAGTGTTCAGCCACTTGCTGCCATCACGGTGTCAGGCACGTGAGCAAAGCCCGCTTGGACCATCCAGACAACCCGAGCACTGAGTGACCCAACCCCAGACAGCGGAGCCATCGAATCTTGCCGGAACTCCAGGCCCAAAGAACCGTGACGGAAAATGACGGGAAGTCGGGGTCTCAGTCAGGCGGGAGATGCCAGCGGTATGGCTGCCCCAAGCTTGACTTGGCGAGGGTCTTACCCTGATCACCGCGGGCCAGGCAGTGATCAAGATCCTGGAGAGATTATAAATGTGGGGGGAGAACATCTATGGCATGGCGGGGGTGGGGAGGAAGAAAGTATTATCTAGGTTCAATTTATTGCTAATCATTTCTGGCTGTTACTATTTTTAAAAAAAAAAAGGATTCAAGGAAGAAAACTGTTCACTACCAGTCACCTCAGCTGCCACTGTGATGCCTGGTGACACATAATTAGAAAACAAATGACAGATTAGTTTAATAATATTCATTAACAACTAATGAAACTGACAGTGTTTCCTCCTGAAAGCAGGTCGGTTGGCTGTGCGTGGATTTTAAGCAAATTCTGCTCCTCCCCTCCAACCTGCACTCCTGCTGCTGGGTGAGGGGAGGAGGGAGAAGCACAAAGGCGTCACAACACAGGGTACCCAGGGTGAGATGGTAGAGGGGACAAAGAGAACAAGAGACTACATTAGACTCCGAGAGGGACGTTCCTGGGGGGTCCAGGGAGGAGGAAAAAGAAGGTGAGTTTAGCCTCCCCCACCAGCTGTCTCAGGACATCGAACCATTCTTATAAAACGAAATTTCCATTTGCCTCAGGAAGGAAATGGTTAACAGAAAAAAAAATCAGTGCTTCTTTTCAGGCATTGTTTTTTTTCTTGAGAAAAAAATTATCCTAAGTAAGAATTTTAACGATATGCAGAAATCATAGCTGTCTTCCTGAATCGCTGTAGGACTGACCCCCCTTGACAGTTCTTAAATTATTCAGCTATCAAGGGCCTGCTAAACATTAAATTAAGCATCGTCTCTCCCCTGTCCTAAACCATTAAGTTATGCAAATGCACAGATAATGGGGCATATGACAGCTGGAGGCATTAATCACGCAGCTCTGTCTCTGGGCTGTTGTTATGTAGAAACTGCATCTGCCAACAGACCGAACAGCCACAATTAGATCTCACTTAATGGAATGAGGAGACACTACCTAGCCCTCCACACTCTGGCTAGGTTGTAGACCTGGGAGTGAATAAGGCACTTGGGAGATCCACCTGCTCTCATTCCCCCTCCCCACTGCTCTCTTTTTAATACCTGCTCCTCCAATTGAAATGAAAAATTACCTGTAATTGTTAACATTTGCAAACAAAACCTGTCAGAAGACAAACCTGCTGTTTACAATGGATGTTTTTGTTGTTCCCCAGTAAGGTTCTTTGGGGAATTTCCTTCATTTGTTTATTTATTTATTTATTTATTTTAAACTAATTTTGTCTTTGAGAGGAGGCTGGGGCCTGGGAGTGGAAAGAAGCGAACAGACTTCCCCGTCCGGCCTCTGAATTGCCACCTGGAAGATGCAGACGGACTCCCCCCTCAACACTCAGCAGCCTACCCTGCTTTGTGCGAGTGGGCACCCACCCATAGGGAAAAGGCGGGCAGCGTATTAGCTACGCTCTACCCGTGTCTCCCCCAGGAAGCGGGAGCAAGATGCCCTGGGAGACTTCCCATTCCCTTCCGAGGAACCGTTCATTTCACTTCCTCATGATTTACAGGTTCACTTTACAGCTTATGATTTTTTTAAAGCCAAATTGACCACCTTGTAAATGCTTAACAACTAGTTTTGTTGTTGTTGTTGTTGTTGTT
>PITA01027656.1:0-20601 GCA_004023965.1 Spilogale gracilis | reverse complement strand
AAATCATCGATCTAAAAAGAGATGAGGGCGCCTGGGTGGCTCAGTCGGTGAAGCGTCTGCCTTTGGCTCAGGTCAGGTTCCTGGGGGTCCTGGGATAGAGCCCCGCGTCGGGCTCCCTGCTCAGTGGGCAATCTGCTTCTCCCTCTGCCTGTTGCTCCCCCTGCTTGTGCGTGCTCTCTGTCAAATAAGTAAATAAAATCGTTCAAAAAAATCAAAAAATAAAAAGTAGATGAGCTATTTTCAGAAAAAGAACTAAAAACATGCTATTTTCCTCTTGACACTCCCACCAATGTGTAGAAGCTGGTCTAGCTTGTTAGGTCACAAGACCATATGTTCTATACCTCATTTGAACCAAGGACCACATCTTGATTATGTCATACAAACTCCTGGTCCCAGACATCTGTCACATTCAAATGCCATTGGTCACAGGAAAGAGGCATGAAATGGGGGCACAGGGTAAATCTGCCCCCTTCAAAGATGCCATTGCTCCTGATGGTGGAGTCCCTGCCTTATCTTTATACACAAAAAAAGCAGCTCATTCTCCAGGTGTCACTATCCGTATTTACAATTATTTCTTTCTCTCCACTTGGGTCTCTAAAGGTTTATTTTCAAAAACAAGCAAGGGGCGCCCTGGTGGCTTAGTTGGTTAAGCAACTGCCTTCTGCTCAGGTCATGATCCCGGAGGCCCAGGATCGAGTCCCCCATCAGGCTCCCTGCTCAGTGGGAAGCCTGCTTCTCCCTCTCTCACTCCCCCTGCTTGTGTTCCCTCTCTGGCTGTGTTTCTCTCTGTCAAATAAATAAAATCTTTAAAAAAAAAAAACACAAAAAAACCAAAAAACAAGCAAAACCAATGATCATTTAAGAGATAGGAACTGCACATCCTTTACAAACATCAGTGAATACAGTCCTTAGACTAGTATGTGATTGGTTCTTTGGTCCCCGTTTTATGCGGAGAAACAGAAATGAAGCCATTTGCCCGGGGCTGCAAAGCTAGCAAGAGGCAGAACCAGAGAACTGAAATTTGAACCCAGACCTGCTCAACTGCAAAGCCCTGAACCCTTTAATGTGACATCAAGCAAACTCATGGTTTTGATCCTCATGGCAATTCTGTGAGGTAAGCAGATATCCTCTTTTACAAATGAGAAAATAGTAGTCAGAAAGGATAACTAACTTCGCCAAGGTCACATGGTAAAGCAGAACTCAGATGGTTCAACTCCCAGGCCCGTGGCTGCATCTGTCCTTGGTGACCATGTTGCTTCCTGCTTCAAGTGGCTGGAGTAGCAGCCCTCCAGCTTCGAAGCGGACTCAGATCACCGGGGGTGCCTCTCAGAAACGCAACCTCCTGGCCCACTCCACAGCTGACTTTAGGGTTTAGGAACCTGCATTGTAACAAGCACCTAGGGAAGAAACATTATGCTAAAGAAAAAGCCCACAGAAGAGTTACGCTCCTCCTGCAAGAATGCCAAATTTAAGCACCAATGGCCCCAGAGACTCGTGAGTATTGACTATTATCTATGCTCCTGTTTAATCACAACCCTGCCAGAGCTGCTGATTTGGCTCTCGGTGAATTAGAAGCTCATGAGCAAAAAACCAAAAAAACAAACAAACAAAATCAATTAAAATGTTTACATGCGTTTTTGATAGCTAATCATGACGTAGCTATCATGCCATATAGCTGGCTCACACCTATGAATATAAATCTTATAGGTGAATCACGAAGGGAGAGGCCCATTTCACGAAATGTAGGCCCATTTCAAAGGGCCTACAACCGGTAAGATTTTCTTGTAATAGAATTCAGAGCTGAAAATAGAAACAAATTTCACCTTGTGAGGTGGATTAAATTAAATTTACAAGGGAAGAAAATACCAACCTGTCAGGATTTATTGTCCATGGAGAGAATTGAACGAGAGAACATATGCATACACTCGGCACAAATACTCCCTGAGCGGTGCCCATATATTATCAAAAAGAAAACTAGCAAAAATCTTGGGGCCCCCACTTTCAAAATGACTTTTTAATAGCATATTTATCTGGCTAGCCCTCACATCCCTTTCTTCATTGGATAAATCACAAATGATTCCCAGGTTTAAAAGCACTTTTGTCCCTAAGTTTGGTTTTTGTTCCAGTAAAAGCTACCTACTAGTCTCAGTCTTGAGACTTGAGACTGAGAGTTTATATTTTGTGTATTCAGCACTGGTTCCCCAAATCCAGGCAGCCCAGGACACATGACAGGAGTTCAATTCCAAACAAAGATGGCGCCCATCCAGTCACCTTGGCCATAGTCGGGGCTGACCAGTTTGGGCAACCTCGCTTGCTTTTCAGTTTGTAAATGTCATTTTAGGTATCAAAGTCTGGTTTCTGGAGCCTGCTCTTTCCAGATACTTGATAGGAAGCAAAAATAAGGTTTCATTCTAAACCACATTAGTACATTTTTGGCAACAAGCTTTTCTCTTTGGTTCTAAAATTCTACCTTTCAACCATATTTTTTAATCCTCCCCAAAAATATAAATCTTGGGTTTCATGTGAGGTTCCTCACATAAGTGACAAGGATTCTGACAATCAAAAAGGCCCTCCCCAAGAGTTTAATCATAAGCATTTAGAATCATTCCAATGAATGGAGTATCTTCTTTTATTTTTTTTTTAAGATTTTATTTATTTATTAGACAGAGAGAAACACAGCGAGAGAGGGAACACAAGCAGGGGGAGTGAGAGAGGGAGAAGCAGGCTTCCTGCCAAGCAGGGAGCCCGATGTGGGGCTCGATCCCGGGTCTCCGGGATCATGACCTGAGCCGAAGGCAGTTGCTCAACCAACTGAGCCACCCAGGCGCCCGAGTATCTTCTTTTAAAACTCATTCAACTATTTCTTGGGGGGCTACATACAGGGTGCTGAGAGGGAAAAGCGACTTAGCACGTACAATGGTGAACGGACGTGGGAAGAGGAAGTGGGCAGGACTCAGTGGATGCACCGAGTGGAGAGGGGGCCGGCTCAACCTGCATGTAGTGGCAGCCGGTGAGGCACACCCATGTTAGACACACTTTCCAGCCCGGGGAAGATTGGCTGGGAAGTCACGTGAAGGTGAGCACCACAGACACGGGCAGCATCGACTTACGGCCGTGAAAGCCTCTCTTCCATTCTGGAATAACCAAGTACAGAACACAGGAGTCAGGAGAAGCCGGAAGTCAACACCTAGGTTAGTACAGCTCCATACCCTATGTGCCAAAGCAGCACTCCTCTAGGCGAGCGTCAGCTCCAGTGGCCGGGCGCTACAGTACAGTCTACGGACGACAGTACTCCCATAGGGGCCACGACTTTCGATCGCCACTCCCACCCAAAAACTGTCACTCTGCAGGTCTTCTGCATCTCAGGAAAACACACGACCGTCAGTGTAAGGCAAACACTGCAGCGACGTCCTTGACTTCTCCACAGCTCTCACCCTCCCCTCTGATCTGTCAGCAGACCCCGCGGTTTTGCTATCCCCTTTGTTGTGGGCCCAGTCCAAGCCCATCCCCTCCCATCCTGCTCCCCTATGATGCATCTGTCACCAAAACACCACAGAGACTCTTAAATATGGACATCAGAATCCATCCCTCTCCTGTTTAGAATCATGGAATGGCTTCCCATGGAGGCAATAAGCTGAACCCCGGAGTGGCCTAAAGGTTCCAGGGCGCTTTGGCCAGTTGTGAACCCCCCAGCGTCCGTCTGCGTCCTTTTGCACCACTCTGCCCATCATTTCTCTGCTCTGGGCCCAGTCTCCCAAAAGCCAGGAACACTGATTCCTGCTCAAGGACTCTGCCCTCGCTGCTGCCTCTGCCTCTGCCCCTGGAATGTTACCTCCCAGGTCCTCGCATGGTTGTCACTGAGGTCTCTGCTCAAAACGCCACCATCTCTCAGGTGGCTCCTGACTGACCAATCGAAACCGACAGGGGTTTGTTAGTGACCACCTGTGAATAAACCGAGTTTAAACTTTACAGCTGGTCGTCAGATTCAATCAGCCAGAATACTTACTATAATCGCAACATGCATGGAAAACGGGGATTCACCCAAGTTGGACTTCAGTCTCTGTATCTAGCCAACATCTGGCTTTGGTCTTTAGAATGTCTGAAACTCGAGCTGCCAACTGCCTACTTCAGCAGCATTTCCAGCGCCCCTGAACATGTGTGATCCACAACTACATGTCATTACCGTGACACCTAATCTACACGATGTCTGCAACGTGGACGAGGCATGCATTTAGAACTATTTTAAAAATCTGAATATTCACTTTTGAAAAAAGGCAAACTACTCCAGCTGTACCATCCCAGTTTTGTGTTTTTTAAGTTGAAACTGTCAGTTTAAGTACAAATGTATCCTGGATAGAAGAATAAAAGCTCTGTTAGTTGATCGGTGTGACTTTTATGTTCAAAAACAATCAAGAACTTGAAATTTAGGCTAAATGTGTTAACTAGCAATAGGAATATTAAAAGTAGATTAGATAGATAACTTTACAAATAAGAATAATTACTCTTTCAGCCAAATGTTTATAAACATTTTAATGACAGATTGCTAAACAGAAAATTATATTTTCATTCTAAATTCTATAGAATTATCTTGTAGCATTTATGACAAAATAACCTTTAAAACTGTATGTAACTTAGAGTCTTAATTAGTAGTCTTTTTTTTTTTTAAAGATTTTATTTTTTTTGAGAGAGAGAGAGACACAGTGAGAAAGGGAACACAAGCAAGGGGAGTGGGAGAGGGAAAACAGGCTTTCCATGGAGTAGGGACCCCCACATGGGACTCGGTCCCAGGACCCTGGAACCATGACCTGAGCCAAAGGCAAACACGTAACAACGGAGTCACCCGGGCACACCTTAATTAGTAATCTTTCAAGAAAAAGTCGTATTTGGGAATACTTCACATCTCATGAGGATGAATAAAAAATAAAATGTCAATCTGTCACCTCAATTTTATGACATGAAAAAATCCAAAATTACAATCAACAACATTCATGATAAATCTTCGAGCCAAACATAAAGCATATAAATGTTCATGAAAAACTGAAATCCCCTAACACATTTTACAGCTACTAATCAAATTTCAAAACAGACCTTACAAAAATGCTTTAGGAAGACAATGTCCTGCAGTTTTGTGTCTAATAAAGGCTAAGAATATAAACAAAAAGCTTGTCAAAATGATGGCTACAGGTCGCCAGCAATTATTAGTAGCTAAAGACAAAGGGATCTGGGAAGTTTGCCCAACCTATGAATCCCAGATACAGGTTCCTTCTAGAAAATGATCTACCAGAAACTTCTCTAAATTACATTCCTCTCTGTCCATAAAGGTTAGTGATGGGACTGCCTCTGGCAGCCAGAGATGAGCATCTATCCAGCACATGACACAGTGACCCCAGGAGCAATCTGGCTGCTGGTCCTAACAAAGTCATTTTCCTATGTTAAAACTCCAAATGTTACAAATCTAGCTATTAAAATGTCCTACAACTGCAATACTGAAAAAGGTGGAATACAACTTGAGATTTACAATGTGTGTCATTCAGCTTGCGCCTCAGTGACATGAACACAACCACTAAATGCTGGGTTCAAATTCACATTCTGCGGACTTCTGAAGAAGGGACAGTGTGAAGTACACACGAAAACGTTGAAAATGCAAAGTCACACTCAGAAAGCTCCAGCTCCTTGTGATAGAATGCTGCTTCTGCCCCCTGTTAGACAATCTACACGCTATATCAAGTTTCTGGGAACAGACGTTGATCTTGGAGGCAAAAATCCCTACTTTATTTCACAATTCCTTTGAGGCAGACAGTGACAGAGCATAGGAACTGGCAGCCAGTAAGCCATGACATGAACCCCATTAGCTAAACACATACAGAGAGAGCAAACCAACCCCTTCCCTACCTTCCCCACACCTTCCCACAGACACACAATGCTACGGCCCTGGGCACTCTCACCAGTAAACTCGAAATTACAGCTCACTTAATCACTAAGACCAAATTCATACCCACAAAAGCCTGAATGTTTACAAAGGATATATTCTGGGGTCCTGAGAATCCTCCAATTCCTAGAAACTGTCACAGCATACAATTCATTCCCAAACGCCAATTAAGACAATTAATAAATAAAGCCAAGTTAAGGTGTAAATGCTAATTCCCTAGCGTGGGGGTTCTCAGCCCTGATGTACATTAAATCACCTTCACAAAATCCTGAAGCGCAGGCTCCAGTCCAAAGCAGGTTAAGGGGTGGGGTGGAGAGAGCACATCTGGTTTGTTTTTACAGAGCCAGAGGATTTCCACAGCCAGGGTTGAGCACCTCCACACTAGTCCAGTGATCTGCTCTAACACACAGTCTTCGGTTTCATTCAGTGGTGAAGACCAGGCCTCGCTGCTGGCCAGCACTGATGTGGGGCACGGGGTCATCAAGCGCAAGTACACAACCTTAGGGAATTCAGCTCACATCTCAGAGCCCCATTCCCCATCTGTAAAATGGGGCTACGTCAAAGTACGGCAGTGAGAAAGCAAATGAGTAACACCTATAAAGAAAGCACTCAACACAGGGTCTGGCACTGAATAAGCAATTAATAAATCATGGGTAATTTGACAAATTACTTCATGCCACAGAAGGACCAGTTCCTAGCAAGTAGGTAAAACTAGAACTGCTAAATCCTGAGCGCAAAAAACCCCAAACACTTCACATCTCATGAGGATGAATAAAAAATAAAATGTCAATCTGTCACCTCAATTTTATGACATGAAAAAATCCAAAATTACAATCAACAACATTCATGATAAATCTTCGAGCCAAACAACCATACAGGTGAACGACTGCCTTCGGTCTCCCCCCTGAGTTTACACCTTACCTGTTTTGGGGACAGTTGGTACTTCTGTTTCCAGTGCTGTCAATCTGGCGTCTGTCATGGTCACTGAAGGGAAAAAACACATATAATGTATACGACAATCTTACAATGAAGTGAAATCCCAGATGCACCCAGAGGGAGTTTAGGGTTCACCTGGTTCAACCTCCTTCCTGCCCCAGCCCTGACAGGTGGCCAGCTAGTTTCCACAGGAATGAACACTTACAACAGTGGCCACACGTGCCTCTCTCTGTCTACACTTCTGAACAGCTGGTTGCTAGAAAATTCGTTATATTGTGCTGAACTTGTAATCTCTGCTTTTTGTAAGCTGTCTGTTTGCTGGAGCTATGAACAAATGGGCAGGATGGGTTCTCAAGCCCTAGAGTTCCGAGGTACAACCCCAGCTCTGCACGTATTAGCTGGGCCACTTCTGTCAGTTTCTCTCAGGTGCCTAAAGTCTGACCGTGTTACTTCATCTGGAAAGTGAGAAGTGGCCTTTACCTCGGAAGGCTGTGTGGGGTTACACAAGTCGGTGCATCCTGGAGCCCTGACATAGCAAGAGGCCCAGAGTCATCACTCAAACAGCCCTAGGACGCACGCCCCGAGGGCAGAACAGTGCTGGATGCAAAGCACTTAGTGGGCCTCCATCTGGTCACCACCCCTATGCTTCCCTCCCTCCCTCCCTCCGGCCCTGCCCTTCTCACCTCCCCACTCTCAATTTAAGCATTCACCTCTAAAATCTCAGCTTAAACAGTTGCCCCATCACGCCTGGGTGGCTCAGTTGGTTGAGCATCTGACTCTTGGTTTCAGCTCAGGTCGTGATCTCAGGGTCATGAGATCGAGCCCCAAGTAAGGCTCCACGCTCAGCATGCAGTCTGCTTGAGATTCTCTCTCCCTCTTCCTCCTACTTGCACCTGGGCAGGCACGTGCGCTCTCTCACTCTCTCTCAAATAAATAAATCTTAAAAAACTAAAAAATTAAAATTTGCCCCATCAGTGGAGCCCTTACTTCCCTCCACTCCCATGCCCTAGACTAGGTCAGGTCCCCTGTTATAGTAGCTTAGCAGCCTATATTTCTTTGTGTCACTTACCGCAACCTAATTAAATAAGCATAATTACTTAGAACACGTCTCCTGCACTAGAACAGCAGCCAAGGCTAGGGAGACACAGTAGCTCAGTCAGTGCGTAGATCTAGTGGCTGCCACGGTGTGTGGTACTTGCTGACTATACGGAAGCCGTTACAATAGTTCTTAAACAAACGTATGAAGCTGAATCCTGCCTCCAAAACAGCACAATCTTAATCTGATCCTTCCACAGGACAAGCATAAGGTATTTGCAGAAAGCTATCATTTCTCTACCTTCTTTACCATACTTTCCGTCTAAATGATCTCATATTAAGTAACCATGTTAAATATGAGTCTCTACAAATACATTCCAATTCGCCTTTAAAATGTGGGCCGTTCAAGTTATATTTAGGTATGGTCTGGTCATGAGATGCTAAGTTCCAGGGGGACAGGAACCATCTGTCTGGTCCCCCAGTGGACACCCTGGGCCTACTGCAGCATCTGGCACCAAGAGAGAAATATACTGCGTGCAGGGCAGCAAAGGTTTCCCAGCTTCTTTGGTCGCCAGTCCAGGGTGGGATGTAGAATACAGAAGCTGAGCCCCACACACTGCGTATGTCTATGAGTGAGCATGGGAAAACTTGCCAACAAGCCCATCACTATACCATGATGCTCAAAGTCGAACTCGTGGATGGCCCAACTCTCTAACTATTAAAATCTCGTGCCCAGATGACCGGATAATTATATCTCCTTGTGGAGCACATTTTAGGCATTAAACACCAACCAGCCTTGCTGGCATACTCCAGGTATATGTGCACTGCTAGGAGGCCGGCTGGCCTCCCGGAAAGGCTGACCAAACCATGCAGATGGGAGTGCCTGCCTGGTCACGGAAAATCAAGAAAAGAATGAGAATTGGGCGCCTGAGTGGCTCAGTGGGTTAAAGCCTCTGCCTTCGGCTCAGGTCATGATCTCAGGGTCCTGGGATCGAGGCCCACATCAGGCTCTCTGCTCAGCAGGGAGCCTGCTTCCTCCTCTCTCTGTATGCCTCTCTGTCTGCCTGTAATCTCTCTGTCAAATAAATAAATAAAGTCTTTAAAAAAAAAAAAAAGAAAAGAATGAGAATTAAAACTAAAACACAGAGGTCAGGGCGCCCTGGGTGGCTCAGTGGATTAAGCCACTGCCCTTGGCTCAGGTCATGATCCTGGAGTCCCAGGATGGAGTCCTGCATCGGGCTCCCAGCTCCATAGGGAATCTCCTTCTCCCTCTGACCTTCTCCTCTCTCATGCATGCGCATGCGCTCTCTCTCTCTCATTAAAATAAATAAATAGGGTGCCTGGGTGGCTTAGTGGGTTAAGCCTCTGCCTTCGCCTCAGGTCATGATCTCAGGGTCCTGGAATCCAGGCCCCCATTAGGCTCTCTGCTCGGCAGGGAGCCTACTTCCCCTTCTCTGCCTGCCTCTCTCTCTGACTACTTGTGATTTCTCTCTGTCAAATAAATAAATAAAATATTTTTAAAAAATAAAATTAAGTTAAACAAACAAATAAATAAAACACAGAGGTCTCTAATAGTCGGGATCTTAACATCAGCTGTCAGGCCAGTGAGTCACAGAGACTTCCTGTTACAATTAATCCTAGTTGGATCTTTTACCTGAAAAGGAATATCCTAAGCAATGGTAAAGTTGGGATATATACAAGATGAGCTCTTGTAGCCACCCAGCCAAAATCACTATCCTAGACAATGGGATTGGCACAGGAAATCAGAATTTTTTTTGTCCAATGCTCAACATTAAGACTTCTTAAATTCTTTATTGCTAGGCCAAAAAATGGTTAATGGTAATAAACTGTCTTCAATCTAATGCTAGCTTATCAAAAGCTACTTGCCATTATTTATGTTTTTAATTGTTTATTTATTCATTTATATTTAAATCCTGCCCTATGGTGTATTACTAGCTAAAATCATTCCAGTCAGTCAAGTGAGATACAACCTGTGAACATCCGATAGGAAGAGAGGAATGAAGACCCTCCTCAAAGACGGGTACCCAAAGGGGGTGGTTAGAAGCACCTATCAGAGCATAACAGGGTCAATCTACATTCTTATCCTCAAGAGCCAAATTAAAGAAGAAACATGCCCCCAGATCTAGATTTTTCTTCTTTTGTATCTGACCCAAAAGTTGTGTTCTCACCTAAAATCAACATTGTGATGGCACTTCCTATAAGCAGTCGAAAGAAAGAAAGAAAGAAAGAAAGAAAGAAAGAAAGAAAGAAAGAAAGAAAGAAAGAAAGAAGCGAGGGAGGGAGGGAGGGAAGGTTTGAGGAAGAAGAGGTCTCTGTGCTGTTAGTGTTTTGAGATTAAAGAGCACAAGTTGATTTGTTTTCACAGTTCACCTTCATTTGGTTCTCCAGGTGTCTGAGGACAGACAGACGGCTTCCGTACGTAGGTTACACAGGAACTTAACGCAGACAGGTGCCACGGGCAGGACAGGGACACATGTTTTCACATCTCTCTGCCCCAGGCACAATGCATTACAAGCCATGGGAGGGCTAAGAGCTATGTATCCCTTTATGAAATGTTAGTGGAGGGCACAGAAAATGCCTTTAGAAAGTATTTCATCTGAAAATATCAGGTGAACATCCAGACTTTTGGAAGACCAGTACTGTGTGTGCCCTTCTATCCCAGGACTCCTCGGTCCTGTAAACCACATCGCCAGAGACGATTTCATGTACCCCTGTCCAAGACGAAGACACCCTTCGCTGTAACCTGCTGTCCCTACTCAGGTTTTTTATCTAAAAATCCAAAGACAATTCAGATATAGGTTCAGTTACAGACAGATAGTTTCGGTATCAAGTACAGTCCAGGTAGAACAAAACTATTACACCACTATGTAAACAACACAGATTAACAGTAATAATCATACACTAGGACATTATTGTGTTCAGCTCTGGCTCAGTACCAGTCTCATATGACTTCTTAGGACAATATTCTATCAAGTGAACTAAGCCACCTTTCGCATAAAACATCCAGAAAGGATAAGGTACTAGCTCCGAGTCCCGCTTCCCACGGACACACCGAGGAGGAGCAGGTAGGAAACACTTCTCTGTATGTCGCAGTGAGGCAGCTGATAGCAGAACCTGCCAAAATGTGTAGTCGTGGGCGGCTTCCACGGTCTCACGGCCGCGGGCCCTCTCAAGGTCACAGGAACTGGGGCAAGGGACCTCCAGATTTGCCATTCAGAATTTTTTGCCATTAGGGACCTTGAAGGACAACTTGCTGAAGCTTATACCCTATTTCAAAGGTGAATCTTGTCAAACCTGCCTGCAGGGACAGAGCTTGATTTCAGTAAGCTACAGTTCTTCTATAAATCATGTTTCTTTTCGGGTCAGACAGATTCCATGTATGTTTCAGTCACTCTACAGAGCTTCCCCTAAAAGAAATCTGAGCAAACTGTTAAGATTTCTTTAAGTTTCAAGTTCATAGAACTAAAATAGAAATACCCTAGGGAATAAAGAAATACCCTAGGAAATAAAACAGGGTTTGACTGATAGTCTAGGACAGTGGTTCTCAAATGTGGCCCTCACACCAGCAACAGCAGCATCACATGGGAATTTATTATAAATGCAGACTCTTGGGCCTGGCACCACACCTCTGAGAAACTCTGGGGGCGGGGTCTTCTGGTCATTCTGATGCCCACTAAAGGCTGAACTGGTCCAAGAAGAAAAAGGATGATGCCAAGAAATACTAACATCATATATTTAGGGCACCTGGGTGGCTCAGTGGGTTAAAGCCTCTGCCTTCGGCTCAGGTCATGATCTCAGGGTCCTGGGATCGAGGCCCGCATTGGGCTCTCTGCTCAGCAGGGAACCTGCTTCCTCCTCTCTCTCTTGCCTGCCTCTCTGACTACTTGTGATCTCTCTCTCTGTCAAATAAATAATTTTTTTAAGAAACCAAAAAACATACTTAATATATAATTTTATAAATACTTTGAGGTTCAAAGGGAAAAAAACACATAGTGCATAAATCTTGGAAAAAAGCCCAGTGGAACTGTGCCAGGTGCTAAAGGTACCAACAGAGACTGAATGCCAGGCCTGACAAGCACTTAGCAAGTTCCACACCTGAGATCTCCACTTCTGATTTTTTTAAATGTGGCATTTAAGGTTGAATTCCCAGGGAAGTGTAAAGAATCTTTCAATATAAAAATTTAATGAGAGGACTTAAAACACAAAGTGCACACAGGTTCATCTTTAAAAGGCTTGGGTCTTTCCTACCTACCAGTTTAAAAAAAAAAATTGTTTTTAATAAAGTCCATTTTTAAGAGAAGCAATCTATCTGGACTAATCAGTTGGGCTCCAAGCTGGGTTCATAAAGCTCCTGACGGAATCTGTACGAACTGTTTGATAGTAATGGGACAGGAAGGATACTTGGTGCAAAGCTTCCCACAGATTTTCAGAGGGGAACTGAGGCCCTTCCCCAAAAGTTAAGGACCACTGACCTGCGAATTAGTTTATGAGATTAGCAGTTCATGCTGCTTATCAAAGTGAAAGATGAAATGTTTGGGCTCTGATGTCAACCAACAGGGTGAGAGACCCAGCTCCGAAGCTGAGTAAGTGACCTTAGGCCTGTTTCCTCATCTCCCTAGCCTGTCTCTTCAGGCTGTGGGAAGAGTTCACAGGGATCAAGCTTGTTAGCACAGTCTTGGCACATAAGTACTCACCAAATACAAACAATTATGACAGTATTGCTACTAAACAAAATGTAGTGCTGGGTCCATAAGACTTAGTAGCCTCTCCATGTAACAGCTTGCATGTGAAACATTGATAAAACCGTTCCATGACTTAAAATGGAAACACTTTGTGTCTGCTGCTGTGCTCCGTGAACCATTCAAAGTAACACAGGTCTTACCAAATGCCTGCATGCAGACCTTAAGGTCACAACCTCTGTTCTTCCTTATCACTCCCTGCTGGGCCTTCCATCACCAACAGAGAGACAAAACTGTCCCTTGTTATTCAGATACTTCATGGTATCTTTACTTCAGAAAGTGACCTGTAGGTTCTAGACCATAACTACCATGCCTTGTTTTGTATCAAAGCTGGGTTTTTAAGGCACTTTACTCCTTAGATGACAATCTGAATACATTCATCTGTTACCTTTTGCTACTTCCCTGGACAGAATAAAAGTTAGCACTACACAGGGACAAGAAGAAACTTGCAAGGTCCTAATACCATATACCTTTTTTTATATAAAAAAAAGGTACTCACCATTTGGGGGGGGGGGCTCTTTCTTTTTTATTTATTCATCCCCTCAAAAAAAAAGATATTAGTTATTAAATGACTAACTTCTTTTAACTATGGGCTTAAAAAGTAAAACAGAAAAAGAATAACCTCAAATTGCTGATGGTAGACCTCTTTCAGGCCAATTTAAATGGTAAAAAATTAGTATTGTCATGCAAACTAAATTATACTAAGCACTGAGGGAAAAAACTCAAGTGTGAATCTATGCTAATTATACACACATTTTTTAAAGCAAAAAGCTACCGGTTTGAATGTTACTGAATACATTTTGCTTTCATGCTTAATTTCAGCTACTTATATGACAAACAAAACTAATATAAATAAAACTAATCTCCCCAAAAGAGACTTCTAATATAATGACGTAATAGGGAATTACCTCTTAAAAAATCATGTCATATAAAGGAAAGGACAAACGAGTCATCACTCAACGGGCTAGGCTAAGAGTCACCAATTTGCTTAGTTATTATAAAGCCATTAACATTTGCACTCAATTTAGTCAGAATGTTTAGCTGAAGCCCCAGGAGGACATGAAATCCCAGAAATTTATCAGAAATCCTCTAAGTCACAATTCAACTCTCTTATTTCGCAGATGAAGAAACTGAAGCTCAGAAAACTTCAATGGCTTATTAAAAGTCAAAAGCTATTCGATTTTTAGGAAAGCTTAAAATGGTTGACGTGTTGCTGTTTTTGGTTCATTTGCATCCCAGAGTGTACAATTAATTCCAGGAAAAGCTAATTTTAGTCTGCTCTGGCTCTGGAACCCAGAAAAGAACATCCCTGTACCCTAACAAATGGTGAAAGAAGACAGAGCTACAAGATCAAGTCAGCTGTAATTCAGAGCCCAAAACTCACCCACGACTACCCACACCAGAGTTTAGAAACTATTTTAGGAAATGCCTCTGCAATAAATTATACATTAAAGGAAAAATAGCCAAATTGATACTTGAAGCCACCGGTCTTCCACTTGTGGTGTGTGTACATCAGAATCACCTACGACTTCTTCCAAAATATACTTCCGGGGTGCCCTTGCAGACCACATATGGACGTTCACCTACTTTAACGCTAGACAGCCGTACATGGAGGTCCTGACGAACATTACCGCTCGAGGTCTCTTGTTCCCGGCACCTTCATTATTCAGTAAACACTACATAAACAGGTACATGATTTGTCCTAGGAAGACTCTTCAGTTTCAGCTCACAACTGAAGCCAAGCGTGCACAAAAGGCATCAGATTACACCACAACAGTCGCAGTATGGGATGTCTTTGCTCTTAGCCCAGGGAGGGAGAGTACAACTGAGTCACAGGATCTGAGACACTCCAACTTAACCGAGATAAGTGAGAGAAAGCTGGTAGCTGTCTAAGAACCTAACCAGGAATTTAGAAACATACCAAGTCTTTATGACACCAGGAAATGTATGAAGTGAAGAAAGCTTACATCATCTACCCTTCTAGGCACGTGATGTAAGAGTGTTTTGGGTAAGATATTAACTTTAGTAAGAGGATATTTTCATTTTACATCTTCTATAAATACTCCTTAAGTTTACACCAGGTGGTTAGAGGAAGATTCTGCAGCTCCCCAGGGCAATAGCAAAGAATGTTTCAGTGTTTCTGAGGAGCCTCATTTGCCTGATGCATGACTGTTACAGGTACATTTCCCTGCACAACCTTAAATCAGCTCTCATATTTGCATATTCCAGGTTTACTCAGGAATGTTCAACTTAAGAATCACAGGTGGTTATTCAGTAAATCAAGGGCTCCCAGAAGATTCGGTTTTATAATGCTCCTTGAAATTTACAGCCTCACTTTGCCAGCATGTTTGAATTCAGATGACTCCAAGTTGATCCCAAAATTATAAATCAAAGTATCTCGGAAGAGTATTATTCTATTTTAGTACTTCTACAGCTTACTCTATGTAAAACGAAGTGCTATTTCTATGCTTTCTATTAAAAAAAACAAGCAAGGATGTTAGTAGGCCTTCCTTCTGCAGTAAACTCATCAGTTTTGTAAAAACATCAAACACTTGCCAGCCTAATTTAGACCAACATATTTACGAGCACAACACAGCCATCCCAAACAAGACTAAAATGTATATGCACCTACACAGTTAAGATATGTAAGCAAATGTACCCCCCTTCAAAATTACACACACACACACACACACACACACACACAGGCACCTGTGCACAGACTCGGGCCAATTGATTAATTCTAATCACTTAATTAGAATGACAGGCTAATAACAAGACAAATGAGCGTACAAACAGATGAATGTGAGTGTAAATAATGGTAGCAGCACAGTCTTAGAACCCACAGCATAGTCCTAGACCCCACTCCCAGCCCTGGCCCAGATAACCCTAGAGGTGTGACCTTGGGCAAGGAACCCTAATCTCTCTAGGCCTCAGTTTCTTCACCAGGGAAATGGAGGTATTAACAGTGGCTGGCTCTTCCCTTTGTCGCAGGGACTAAAGGAGATGGTGACCAAAGCACTCCTGTAGTGAGTACTCCATAAACATTGGCTCTTGTTACTGGGGGGACCGCGCTTCCTCTCAAGGTCTCCCACCCCCAAATCCAAAACACACGAGGCAGAACTCTTTGCAGGAAACACAAAGAGCTTTACTTCTAAAAGGTCTCTCAGACTGCGGGCTCTTCATCCTCCAGTTCCTCAAATGAATGAATGAGCGTCTAGGAGTGGCTCTGCAAATAGCTGTCTCTTAAGGTTCACCTCTGCTGACTGTAAGGTAACTGTCTTGCACCATCAATTAAACACCCACAAGCACACCCGGAGCGCGGCACCCCAGTCCCGCAAATTTCGGCGGGGACCCCGAGTCCAGGCGAGTCCTCGATGCCTACAGGCAGCCTCCATTCATTCTCCTCCCCACCCCGGACCCCTCTCCCGAAGCCCCAGAACCAGCCGCCCTTCCCCCACCGGCCCTTCCCCTCCGGCCGAGGGTCTCTCCCCTGCCCTCCGCACCCCGCGAGAACCTGTCACCCCACCAAGGGAGGGGCCGGCGAAGGGGCCCACCTCACCCCTGCCCTCCGCACCGCGCCCCAGCGGTGCAGCCGTCCCCTCCGCCGCCCAGGAGGGCCGAAGTGCGGGTCCGGCCCGCCTCTCCTCCCCAGGGACTCGCCAGCTCTGCCGGGCCCTGCCAGAGACCGCGCGCAGTAAGAGGGAGGGGAAAGCTCTCCGAACACCCCTTCCCGGGGTTCCCTCTCCGGCAAGTGAGCCCCTTGTCCCAGCCCCTCGGGGCCTCCCAGACCGGGGTCATGGTGCCAGGGCTGCCCCCAGAAGCCCCCACGAAAAGGAGGGGGAGACACCCCCATACTCACCCACCGTCTCCTCCCCCTCAGCTGTTTACCTCACAGTTCCTCCAGCCTACAGGGCGCCGCCATCTTGGACGTACAGCACCTCCCCCCGTCGTGAAATGTCCACGGCCGCTGCAGCCTCCGCCACGAAAAAGAGTGCCCAGGTGGGTCTCGCCTCCCTCTCGACCCCTGTAACAGATGACCACAGCCGGCAGCCCCTTTGGACGGAAGCGGCCCTCCTACTCATTACTGACGATGCGAGCCAGTCGAGAAAGGACCCAGGAGAGTTTGGAAAGTAGGGGGCGGGGACGGGCGGAAGGATCCCGAAAGGAGACCGCTGAGAGATCTTGTGACTCCGAAGGAGGCGAAAAGAAGGGCCGGCGCGGAGGGAGGAGCCAAAGGAGGGGGCGAGGGGGCGGGGCTGAGGTCACGTGCCCGGCCCGGCGGGAGGGGCCGTGCAAGAGGCGTAAACAAGGTGGCCCGGCTGGGTGTGGTTGGGGTCCCTTCTGCCCTTGCAGACCCGGGTTCTCCCGTTAGGATCTTTGCCCCGCCGCAGGGCTGCGATCATGTCTCCCGAAGAGCCACTGGGAGCCGCGTGGGTGAAGGGTCCTCCTTCGAGCCTTGGAAGGGTGGCAGCTCGCCCGGGCAAGGAGGGGAAAAAACCGCACCCGGGCAGCCTTCTTTCCTTTGCAGAATATTTGCAGAAGCCCACCTTGCTAACACTACGACCGTGGTCACGACAGCTATGGGAAACCACCCCGATCACAGGAGACAGGTTTAAAATAAGCAGCCTTCATTCCGTTCCTTCTGCTTAGCTATATGAACCTAACATTTCTTGAGGACTTCTGAGCCTCAGTTTCTTCCTCTGTGAAATGGGCATAATAGCCTTCCTGAAGTGAGGAGTCAAGTCCCAAGTAAATGCTCAACAGGCGCTGTTCTTCATCAGAGGCGGGTGGAATAGGCACCATGACTGATAGAGCAGAGAGAGAGATGAGTCTAAGGGTGAATTTTGAAAGGTTTCTTGGAGGAGTGGGCATCTGCTCTGGTTTTCAAGGAAAAATAATAGGTTTTACAAAATAGAAATGGAGAGGTGGTTGGAAAGAAAAGGACATTTCAGGCCAAAAGCACCAAGGAAGCAAGAGCCTAGAGGCAGTAGTACTGGGTAACTGAGGAGAATGGCAAGTTTTGTCATGGGAACCAATTGGGTCACAATGCAAGTCAGCCTATGATTTAAGGGGCCAGGTGCCAGAGAGTGGGTGCTGTCAGAATTCCGAGGGGCCCAGCAGGGTCACAGGGCCTTTGTGAGAATTAGAAAGAGACACCCCTTCTGGGCCCACAGCCCATGTGAGCAGAGCCCAGGCTGTATTTCAGCCCCTACCCTCCCACCCTAACCCTCCTGGGGGCCCTTGAGCAGTGCACAACCTTTATAACCATGCTGGCTTATGGGGGAGATGGGCATCGAGCTGGGCATTCAAGCAGTGTAATGTGGTGAAGGAAGCACTGAGGGAGAAGCCGGAGTTCTTGATTCGAATGGACCAGAATTTGAATGCAGGTTTCTGCCATTGTACCAACCGAGTCAGCGTTAGTTTTCCTCATCCACAGCATGGAGAATAATGCCTACCTAGTGGGGATTTGAGGTTGAATCAGTGAGACAAGACATCCATCACTCCCAGGAGCTGGTCCTCCAAATGCTAAATTCTGTGTAGCCACCCAACATAATCAGCTTGAGGTCCAGAGATGAAAAGCTTGGGGAGAATGGGAAGGGTCTCCCAGTTCCACCGGTCCACAAACCATTTTACAGGAACGGCCTTTGTATTTATACCGGAGCAGGCACCCAAGTGCATTCGAAAATTTCTGAGTCCAGCGATTGGAAAGCTCAGGTTAAGGGGTGGAGTCGGGGCCCAGGCAATGCTCCAGAGCTCTGACCCAGGAACCTCCCTCCCTACCCCCAGTTTTCCTTGGTTCTCTGACCTCATCCTGCTGGAATGTTCTCCTCCGTGGAAGGGAGCAATGATCCATGGAGCTCATCAACTGCTGGGCCTCAAGGGAGCCCTAACCACATTGTTACTGTTTATACAGTGTCTGAAAGAAGAATGGTAATTGTTCTCTCCATATGGACCACCAGGGGCTTGCGAGAAGAGGCCAGAAAGAACAGGCAGGGGCAGCCCGGCTGCCATCCCCTGCCACTCTCAGTTCGGGCTGCCTGGATATTTTCTCCTTCTCTGGGATTAAGTTTTGTCATTTGCCGAAGAGAGGTTAATGAGACCACCACCCTCCAGGTGCCACCGTGGAGCCTCCCTGTGGCCAGAGCTCCCCAGCTGGGCCTTCTCCATCAGACATGGGCCACCTTTCTGACCGTAACGAGAAATAAAGGAGCTGAGCCGTGTCGGTGGGTGCTGCGGACTCGATGTGTGTGATAGGCATCCACTACAGTTACCTGTGCAAAGCCTCGCCCTCCCCTTCCTGGGGCACTAGGGTACCATCCTCAAGCCACGTCACCTGGGCCCAGCCTAGCCAATCCCAGATCCCCATCATCTAGCCAACGTGATTGGCTGTTAGACACGTGACTTGAGCTGGGCCAATCAGGGCGCTTTCCTGAGTCTATCTATAGATGCTAAAAGAGACTGTGTCTTTCCCTGGGGTCACTAAACCCCGTTCAAGAAGCTGTAATTCTCCACTTCCCCGTCTCCTACATCAGTCTCGGAGAGAAGTCCAGCCAGCAGACATGGCAACAGAGATGGAGATGGAAAAAGAAATCTAATTTGCTAGCTCCTGAATTTTCAGAGTCCCCAGATTCGCGCTGGCCTCCCGAGTTCCACGAGGCAACACCTATTTTCACCAATGCTCGTTCTGGGTATAGGTTTCTCCCTTTTGCAAACAAAAGGCCCTTCTAGATGCAGTGAGATCTGAAGGCCTTTGGAAGGATACCGCTAGTACAAAATACTTCTCCCTCAGCCGTTCGTGTGGTCTCTGCTTGAGCTTTCAGCTTTCTGTATGGCAGCCTCACGCCGGGGACCTCCTCCAGTGGCCACTCATCTCCTATAGGGCCGAGCCCAAGTTTCTGGAGGGGCCTCCGCAGCCCCAGGGCCCAGTCTCATCAGCAGCCCCTCGCTGTCTAGCTCTGTGGCCAAAACACGAAGATGATACCTATCTACACTGCATGCCTATGTGACTATATACGTATATAGGCATGTACTTTTTTAAAGATTTTATTTATCTGACAGAGAGAAACACAGCCAGAAGGGGAACACAGGCAGGGGGAGTGAGAGAGGGAGAAGCAGGCTTCCTGCCCAGCAGGGAGCCCGATATGGGACTCGATCCCAGGTCTCTGGGATCATGACCCAAGCCCAAGGCAGTCGGCCAACCAACTGAGCCACCCAGGCGCCCCAAGGCATGTACTTTTAACTCTTGTGAATGGTTTATGTCTCAGATGGAAATCTGTTTCTTACTTTGTCCCCTCACTCACCATTGTTTTGAATCTCATTGCTTTGTATTCATCTATCCAGTAGCTTAAAACAGCTCACAGTTATTCACTGATGCAGATCTCAGTCCCACATGACTCAACCCACAATCCCACCAGAAACAACACTGTGAGAAACACCACTGTCCTTGTTCCCTTATGGATACAGCTGAGAATTTCTTTGGGATGCATATCCAGGAGTAAAACTGGTGGGCTTACTTTGGGGGGGGGAGTTGTTTTTAGGGAAGTTGTTTTAGCTTTATTGGGATATGTAATTGCTACACAAAAAATTGCACACACGTAATTGTCTCTGTCTGGGTGCCTATGGACATATGTATACACCCTTCATACCATTGTCACAAACAAGGTTCCAAACATATCCATCACTTCCAAAAATTTTGCACAGACTTATCACCAAATTGTTCCCCAGAAGGGCTGCCCCAGTCTCCTCCCACTAGAAGTCCACGACAGTGCCCACATCCCTGCAAACACTTGGCGTTGACTAGCATAATAGGGCTATAGTGACATGTTCTTGTTTTAATTTACCTCTATTAGTGAGATAGAGCATTTCTTCACATTCTTGTTATGCTTGTGGGTTTCCTCCTCTGTAAATTGCTGATTCTTATCTTTTTGACCATTTTCGCAA